>JAECUM010034531.1:0-23657 GCA_016617855.1 Megalonaias nervosa
AAAAAAAAAAAGAAAAAAAAGAATTTCTGGAGAATACAAATTTTCAAAATCGGAATGATATCGACTGTGATTAGCATGAACTTTTGAATAAAGATAATGTTATTAATATTTTTATCAGCTCTGCTGAACTATCATTTGCCCCCCCCCCAAAACACATGACTTGCCGAATGACTTGCAAATACGAAGAAGACAAAAAGCGGACTCGAAGCCGTGGTTTGACAGTGAGTGTATGAAAGCCAGAAAATACTACCATTTGTACAGAAAAGTTTACAAACTCAGAAAAATTGCGGCGAGTAAAGCTATCATGGTAACTGCCAGTAGACAGCATAAGAAAACTTTTGCAAAACATTACTCTAGTTGAAAAAAAAAAATATGATTGCAAAGGAAATTACGCACTTTACAATTTAAACAAAAATCCAAAGAGAAACTGGAAGATGATAAATAATGTCGGCAAGAAAAGACAGTTGCAATGCAAGATTTAAAAAATTATTTTAAGGAAATAAACCCAGTCAACACAGATAGTGACGATCGAGTTATCCAAGAAACGGTACAAGCCGTAGATATTGTCGATAACTCTTGTACGGATGTCCTAACTACAGCTGAAGAAATATTAAAAGTCGATAATAATCTTAAAAATAATAAAGGTTCAACTGATAATATACTAAATGAAAATATACGAAGCTCAATTGCTGAAATGTTACATATGTGTGTAAAACGTTTTAATATTAAGTTTAAGATTATGTTGCCTAATTCGGAGCTGAGATCGTTTAAGATCATATGACATGCAAAGAAGTGTGATTTCCGGATATCCGTTTCTCCATGTCTAAAGGTTGAATTGTTTCCAAAACTCATACCATTTCTTTTCAACCTAGGGGCTACAATTGGTTTAAGTGTAATCGTGTAAAATTTAAGTGAATCATAGGAACACCTTAATATATTGCCATAAGGAAACACCTAGCGTCAATCAGTAAAAAAATGCGGAATCACTTTTCTGCGGTTGACCGAATGTACCATAAAAACTTGAAGAGATGGCTGTCCCCAGGGATTGACAATCTGCATGGCTGAGTGGTGCCACTCATAAGAAACATGTACACATAAACAAAAGGATCAAATAATCACACATCAAAAAAATCAGAATGATTGTTTTAATACTAAATAAGCCAACACCCAAATACGTCAGAAAAAGTTATATTCCCCACTAATACGTTTCCACATTGAAAATATTTGAGATGTATTAACAGACATTATTTAAAAACAATTATAATGAAAAGACTTGAAGATTCATGTACTTGCCACGTAAACGAATGCCGATTTTCCGACGACAACAATCAAAATTTTTTATGACTTTTCAATGACTTTGAAATACCATTTTTTATTTAGAAAAACTCATTTTGAAAATTTGGACAATTTGGTTCTGTCAAAGAACAAAATTTGGTATCACTGTAAACAGTAAAGACGCTAGACGTTTCTTTATGCTGTAGAATAAATTTTACAAACGATTCTCAATGACCGTGAATATACAGATTGGACTGATACAGTGATTAGTTTCATAAATGGCTTGTAAAATAAAGAGGTCGCTGGAAAAATTTTAAATATAGAGTTCTGCACATAATTGATGTAATTAAAATTACAAATATCTAAATATCTAGAAAACGTGTAATAATTTGTCGATTTATGACAATCGTCTGATCATCAAGGCGCCTTTAAAAATGATTCACATAAAGAGGTAGACATCATACCAAAATGCGACAAGAAATACTGTGAATTCATTTAATTTTGTGGACATCAATTGTCGTGGTTTTGCGATAAGTGACTCCTTGATCGCTATTTCAATTCGTGGATTGAAGATGTGTTGATATTCTTTCTATTTAAGTTTCTTGTTTGTTTTGGCTTTAAATTCATTGTTTGTAGCAACGACTTTATCTATGAAATTGGCACCCTACGATAAACAGTGAGTTCATGCTACATAAAAGTGATCTGGATGGTTACGATATAACAGTTTAAAGGACAATCAAGTTTCCAGATTGCTTTAGGTTCGTTAGACAGTCTATAGAACAGCTTGTTAAAACCCTTAACGAAGATAAATTTACATTAACAGTGGAATTTCATAGATAAAGTCGTTGCTAAAAACATCGTTAAAATCTGAGAAAATTCCCATTTGAATAAAATTGATAACTTTGAAAGGTTGAACAAAAGAATAGCTATATCACATCATTTTGCTGCTCCTCGATTAATACTTCATGCAAGTTGAAAGATATCAGGCGTAAAACCTGAATTGTTGACAGTCTATTATATGTTCTGTCAAATACGTTGAGGACTTAGCACGAATCTGCATAGATACGTCAAAGCAAATCATAAATACTTACTAAGATAGAGATGGTCAGATAAGACATTATGGTGGTGAATTGTCGAGACAAAAGCTATACATTATACCCAGATATCAGACATCGTTACGACTTGGCTATGAACCTATTGTTACGGGATAGATGTGCATGAAAATACCTTTGTATATGTTATATAGACTTAAATTTAGACTGGGTTTCGATGCAGCGTGCATCGTTAGCCGTGGTGTGATTTTATCCGAAATGGCGATTTATATTCAATTACTGTAACACGCACAATGTGCCGGTAATAATGGTCACGTTTACCCCGTGTTATCCAGCCGTGGGTTTGACCGCGTTAGAAGTACTTATGGGGCTATTTTCTTTATATCACCACAATGGATAGGAACCTTGTCAGTCAGTTATCCCCTTAACATGGGAAGCAGTCTACAATTGTTTAATATATTAAATGTTTTAGAATTTATTCTAAATTTCTACAAAGTCAGATCGATGTTACATAAAGCCATACCACCAGATACAATAGTCTGTTTCAGGTTAGATATTTGGTCGATGAATATTCAAACTGAATGCAGTCGTTCTTATGATAGTAGAATTTATTGTGTAACGAAGTCAGTTCATGCGCAAGCATTCGTGATGGTGTCATTAAAATCGTAAACACATCATTACGTGTGTCTCATCAATCACACGGTCCAGCTTTTGTATTTTCACATCTTCCGGGAAGTCGTAGTAATCCATGGTCCTGTTTAACTAAGATGCTGTTATTAAGGGTAACTTCTGAGAAGTAGTTTGGACGGATGATGCTTCCCGACACAGTATGAAAGGTCAACGTTCTGAACCAACGGGTCTATGGGGGTATGTACGTTTACGATGTATCTTTCAGCGAACCGGGAGAAGCAGACTACACGAGATCATTTATCATTCAATCATCGTGACAGTGGATTTGGATTATTGAGGACGGGATGTCATGAAATAACATCATCATTTTTGTTGATGATAAATATAGTTTTCTTCTAAAATTCAGTGTCATTAGACGTATGAAAATCTGATGCAACGTCGTATATGTTGATAACGGCTATCGTACTAACGGGGGGGGGGGGCTGACGGGGCGGTTGTCCCGACCGCCAGACGTCTTGGGGCACCAAAATAGCTGATAAAAATTAAATTGCAGGAAAATAGTTGGCGGGGCCATCATCGTTGCCCCAGCACCATTTAGCCTTAGTGCGCCGCTGGTTGATAAATCCATACATTAATCATATATGTTGATAAATCCATACGTTAATCATATCAGTTGGCGAACGATGCTATTTGTGATATTGGTTGATGACCTAGGCATTAATCAAATATTTTGAAGAACGATACCATTTGCTGTATCTGTTGAGATGTCCGTGTGCATGCGCTGGCTAGGGTTTTCAACTATTTAGATTAATTAGTGAACGTAAGATTTATGTACGGTTGCCAGTATAAGATCTCCAAAATTACGTATTTGCTTCATGTGTCATAAATAAACATCTTATTACTGGCTTATGTTAACTGTCTTAGCTAGATACAACCTCACCAGATTTCACTCTGTTACACCAATATATGCTGGTAATATGTAAAAGGCAACTGAATACGAATTTGATAGATATAATAAATTATGTTTGAAATGTTATAGGATATTGATCCGGGTTGCATTTTAGAGGTTGTTTTGGAAAATCTAGTACAATTGCATTGCTATTGCAAAGCCTACCCATTTAGCTCCAGAATAATTAGATCCAGATAGACTACCCGTTAGCTCCAGAATAATTAGATCCATAAAGACTACACTTTAGCTCCAGAATAATCAGATACAGATAGACTACCAATCAGCTCCAGAGTAATTTTTTCCAGAAAGACTACCCATTAGCTCCAGAATAATTAGATCCAGATAGACTACACATAATCTCCAGAATAATTAGATCCAGATAGACTACCCATAAGCTCCAGAATAATTAGATCCAGATAGACTACCGATAAGCTCCAGAGTAATTATTTCCAGAAAGATTACCCATTAGCTCTAAAGTAATTAGGTCAAGAAAGACTACCCATTAGCTCCAGAGTAATTAGGTCCAAAAAGACTACCCATTAGCTGCCGAGTAATTATTTCAGAAAGATTACCCTCAGCTCAAAAATAATTAGGTCCTGAAAGATTTCCCATTTGCTCCAGGATAATAAGGTCCAGAAAGACTACTCATCATTTCCATGGTAATTAGATCCAGAAAGACTACCCATTAGCTCCAGAATAACTAGGTCCAGAAAGACTACCCATTAGTTCCAGAGTAATTAGGTCCAAAATGACTACCAATTAGCTCTATTTGTAATAATTCCAGAAAGATTACCCATTAGCTCCAGAGTAATTAGATCATGAAAGACTATCCATTAGCTCCAGGATAATTAGGCCCAGAAAGACTACCCATTAGATCCAGGGTAATTAGGTCCAGAAAGACTACCCATTAGCTCTAGAGTAATTAGGTCCAGAAAGACTACCCATTAGCTCCAGAGTAATTAGGTCCAGATGAAACTGATTACTTGTAGTCACAGAAGTTGACAAATTCAACTATATCAAATATATTCTGTGCATTGAATGACGAAATGATAAATGTCATTCACTAAAAGGTCGAAAGTTTTACACACAGTAAGGTTTAAAACTGAAAGCAAAGTACAAAGAGACGGACATCAAACAATATTGAGGATGTTCTGGTAATGGTTGATTTAAAAAATAAAATTAGCAGAAAAAAATTTACGGTGATTTACAGTGCTAGTGTAAGGCAAGCGGTTGATGTGTGTATTTTACTACAAGAAGTTGAAAAACAAACACGGTGATAGAATGATGGTATTAAGGACTGGTACAATTTTTATATTATAAGACCGATAACATTTAGACTGACATGGAGAGTACTATTAAGTTTGAATACAATAATTAGTATGTAACTGATGATAAATATGAATTACCATAAATAAATAGAACAGTTCCTGAACCTTTAAATGACGGATCAATTGCATTATAATGAGATAGTTATGAGTGGTATTGAATGGCATTCCAGTGAGATAGTTATGTGAGGTATTGAATGGCATTCCAGTGAGATAGTTATGTGAGGTATTGAATGGCATTCCAGTGAGATAGCTATGTGAGGTATTGAATGGCATTCCAGTGAGAGTTATGTGAGGTATTGAATGGCATTCCAGTGAGATAGTTATGAGAGGCATTGAATGGCATTCCAGTGAGATAGTTATGTGAGGTATTGAATGGCATTCCAGTGAGAGTTATGTGAGGTATTGAATGGCATTCCAGTGAGATAGTTATGTGAGGTATTGAATGGCATTCCAGTGAGATAGTTATGTGAGGTATTGAATGGCATTCCAGTGAGAGTTATGTGAGGTATTGAATGAGATTCCAGTGAGAGTTATGTGAGGTATTGAATGGGATTCCAGTGAGAGTTATGTGAGGTATTGAATGGTATTCCAATTCAGTAGTTATTTAAGATATTGACTAAGCAATATTCATAAATGCTGTCAAAGCAATATTCATAAATGCTGTCAAAGCAATATTCATAAATGCTCTCAAAGCCTGCGCAAAATATAAAAACAAAGTTTGTAAAGAAGAAAACAAAATGTGGGTCTTTTGAAAAAATGATCTTCAAGCGCAAACTTACTAGAAAAGGAATTTACTCAGATTACACAATGATGAGATTATAGTCTATATGTGAGCAAAGTAGCACTGTCTGCTTAAATGACGACACGTCCTTGTTTGGTTAGCAACGTAAATACATTTCAGTAAGGACACGAAAACACTCTGTAGTGATCCAAAAACTCTTAAGTGCATTAAACGTTAATTGCTGAAAAAGACTGATTTAATTGATTATTTTTAATATCAACCTGATAATTAGACAGCAAATAAATATATATTTTGTGAGGATCAACAGCTTGTTGCTCATTAGCTTATTTATAACCAATATAATGCACTCTCTTACTGTGTACTTCTAAAAACATGTCAGTTGGACTTATTATCACCATTCAAATTGTTATTACTTTCAGTTGCCAATTTATGTGTGTTGATGTTGCTGTTGTTGTTGTTTTGTGTTCTCATCAAAGAAATTTTTTTTTTCGTTTTCTATAGTCGCGGAATTACTTTCTCTATCATTTGCACAATTTCTAGAGCCCAGTAAGTTCTCTCCAAGATAATCAAGTGTGAGGTTCTTTAAATTTGTATTGGCCGTTTTGTCAAGAATGCTTCCTTTTCATAAAGTCGCTAAAGAAAGCAATTCCCTCTCTGAATATGTCATTTACCAATCGATTCTCAAGTAATCATATTGTACTAGCGACAAACTTTTTCCATTTCATTGTCTTGGTTACCACTTTGTAAATATTTTTAAAACTGAAATCCTGAAGAAGAGCATCAGTATACTGTGTAAAACGTTTCAATCTAAATATTTAATCGTGTTATAAACCTTTTTTCTGATAATATAAATTGAAAAGCTTCTTTGTCAGTGTTTTGTCCATAACCGCTCTTAGCGCTAAACTTTTAAAATTTATTATTAATTATTAATTGTTCAATCTTGCTTGTTCTAACGAAATTAGGTGACAACAGATCTTCTCATGTCATGAAGATATTATAGCCATTCACTTTGGAAATAATAATAATAATAATAATAATAATAATAATAATAATAATAATAATAATAAACTCTTTATGAAGCTAACTCAGTATAATTTGTCTCAGTATTAAAAAAACATGTGTGTATTGAAAGCATATAATAAGTGATGCTTAAATGCATTAACTTTAAAAGACCCAGATTGTATATGATATGCATTAACAGTGTAACTGGAGTGCATGTATTGAACTGTTGCAATGAAAACTGCCTTTCAAGATGCTGGTCACACAATTTTGTTTTGAACACATTTGGTAATGTTTCTGATCTAATGGTTTGGGAGTGATTTTTTGTTACCAATAACGACTTCCATTGGAAACGGCGATCTCTTTAATCAGCATTCTTCCCAATTCACTGACCACTATATTATCAACAACTCCATTTACCGTTATATTAAATAACAGAAAAAGGAGATGGAGCATGATTAAATCCATAACTATTAACTTTATGGTGTGTAGTTTCGGACTCACAAATGTCAAATAATACTTTTTCCATTTTGCAAACCATATGTCTTGTGTTATCTCTTTTATAGCTGAAACTAAATATTTCAAATTCATACTGAAATTAACACTGCCAGTATGCTCCAGACCTAGCGCATTACAAATATTTTCAAGCAGCACACATTACAAGATAAGTTTGGTATTGTCTTCAAACCTCTTTTTGCATTTATCGATTTGCATTTTAGGTCATCCATCGTAGCATTAAATTCAAAACTTCTTATCCCATTTTGCGTTCATTTCAGTTTTGAATGTCTCTAGATTTTCAAAATCTTACAGCCAGCATTCTCTGAATGCAACCAATCAATGCAAGAGTATTTTAAAAATCTATTTCCGCTTTTACAGCACCTGTTTCCGCTTTAAAGTCTTCTTTCAAATCAGTTAAACGTTTTATTCACAAGTTTCATATTTTTGTCTGTTCAATCAATACAAGCTTTAGACAAAGATATTCTTAAAAAGTTCTCGATGAATAAAAGGTTTTCTATGTTAGATAGTAAAAATTTCTGCATGTAACTTTTTTTTTTTATATTCAGCGAACGTACTATCAGATCTATAATAGATAAATCATACAGTTCTTTGAATGGATCTAAGCATGCCGCTATTTTTTATTAATTCTTTTATATCATATTTTTGGGGAAATACCCTGGAAAATAATTTGTCATTTTTAACTCTGACATGACATTAGTGTAGGCAGGTGTTAAAGTCAGCAATTTTTGTGCTAAAACGATTCATTACTTTTAAAATTCATTTTTGTTTTGTTGGCTCATTATACAAGTTTTTCTGTAATAGTTCCTGTTGAGATTGTAAATAGCTATAATCTTCGTGCAACTTTATTTTTTATCTTCGTCACGTAATTTTTAAAGCATATATCACACTGTTAATCGTCTTAAACTGGTCTCAGTTTTGCAATTTATTTTGTATTGGTCTTCAGTACTGCTTTTTTTATTTTGTATCGGCGGTGCGCGGCTTGCACAACTGCATCTACTCTTTCCCTTTTTATTTGTTAAGCTTTCGTAGTATTAAACAAAACCCTACTTTAAACATGTCGTGCATCTAAAATCTTGTTTTCTGTTTTCGTCAACCTGTTTTCGTAGCTCTGAGATTATGAAAACTTTTAAATGCTACTTTGATCCGTAGCTGTTAATTTATTGTCTGCTTTTTCTCTCGTGTCTTAGTATGTTTGATACTGTTATCCTGCAAAGTCTCACATATTTAAGTATCAAAACGTATTTACACACAGTTTCACAGCTGCATCAGTTAATTTTAGCGGACCACCTACATTTATAAAATGGTTGTCATTCAGGTTTAAATCACTGTTAAGTGTATGTTAACCTATTGAGGTAGTTTCTACTTTCTGTTTGCGGAGCGGTAAGACATGGGTGCATCGCAGGGAAGCCGATATGTTTTATTCATATTAAACTTGCATTCAGTGCAGACAGAGGGGTGATCCCAAGTTTAATAGCCAAAATTCCTTGACTAATCTAATTCCTTCTGATGCCAAGTTATCGTCCTTCAGTTCATTTTGCAACTTTTCTAAGTTGTACATTGAAATACATTTACTGATCAGTTATGTCAAATAATAAATTACAGCACATGATGTGCCTTGATTTGTAAATTTTAGCAATAATATGTATTTTTGGTTGTGTTATCATGCATTTTTTGTTCAACTATGTTTTCAGTAATATTTTACCCACTATCTTTTTGTCAAATTCTAAAGATAATTTACATTTTACTTTGTCATCCCAAACTCCTAATTCTTTTATTTCCAGTTAACTTTTGTCCATTCCACTATAATTAGAGCAGTAGCAGCCTTAGCTTGGTGCAACAGGTGCGATCGTAGAGAGGCTCGCAAGTTTGGTGGGGAGGGGGCGAAAAATATTTTACATTTATTCTTGCTAAATCAGCATTTTAAAATAAAATTTTCTCTGTTTCGTATTCAAAATAGAGATAATTTTTGCTCAAATAAAACAAACCTGTATTTTTCTATGAATAGTTCACTGAATTTCTTCAGTTATATATAAATTAGATTTAATGCGGTTTTGTTTTTATTACATACCCCCTCTTTTAAAATATTTTCAGCTTTACTGTACGAATGCAATTCAGAATGAATTGGGATTTATATATGTTCGATTCACTACGTTTAAAAATAAATACGCAGAGATGTCAAAGAAGAAACCTAAGAAATTCGAATCTGGGTGGCGTGATACGGAAATTCGGACTGAGCAGCTGTATCATGCATGCAAGACTAAATGGGTAAGTAATAAGATTGACTGTATCATACATGCAAGACTAAATGGGTATGTAATAAGACTGACTGTATCATGCATGCAAGACTAAATGGGTATGTAATAAAACTGTATCATGCATGCAAGACTAAATGGGTATATAATAAGATTGACTGTATCATGCATGCAAGTCTAAATAGGAATGTAAGAAGACTGACTGTATCATGCATGCAAGACTAAATGGGTATGTAATAAGACTGACTGTATCATGCATGGAAGACTAAATGGCTATGTAATAAGACCGACTGTATCATGCATGCAAGACTAAATGGGTATGTAATAAGATTGACTTTATCATGCATGCAAAACTAAATGGGTGTGTAATAAGACTGACTGTATCATACAACAGTCTAATAAGATATAGCTAGATCAATCGTGATTATTATTTGTCTGCTATCGTTCAGATTACTTTAAGTTTTTGCCGTCACTTTTTCATTTATTTATCTATTAACATAGAAACTGAAAAGATTGTCTGGGGTCACAAATGTCATTAACCATATAAACCTAGAAAAGGTAATCAATAAAACTGCGCCTCTGCGGAAAGATTAATTCTTTCTTATATGTACAGGGCAAATATAGTTATAAAATACTTTCGACTTTCTGCAATATTGACTTTCGACTTTCTGCAATATATGATGCTTACATATTCCATTTATATTCTTTTCAGCTGAACAAGATGTCCATGTTCATAACTTTCCATTTCTTTAATCTAATAATATTAGATTCTGCGTACTAATACAGAATTTAGTGATAATAGTTTTATCATGGGAGTGGTATCAAATTACTTTCACTTTTAACGTATCTTTAAATTTAAAAGACAAAATGCACTTTAAAATGAAATTTAATTGATATTTGGTGAAAGACCAATATTGGAGAAAGAGAAATCCAATTATGCCAGCACGACTGAACCTTTTGCTTATGTCTGAAAATCATTCCAGTGTGATGGGAAAAATAGCCATAGGACTTGGTTATCAGACTGATCACACCCTCGTAAAATAACTTTATAAAATCTTTATAAAAACTGAATTTCATAAAACATTTTAGAAAAGTAATATTTCATTGTCAAGAGATGTTTATTAGATATCACTATTACAGGAAACAATTCATAAATGCCAAAGTTAATATATTTGCCCTAATCAGATAGCTAACTTTGAGCAAAACCAGATTTGTCATGTGAATTTTGTAGCAAATGATCAACTTTTGTTAAAAACATTATTTTCTAAATTAGATCGATAACAGTAGATCAACTTGAGAAACAACTAATGAATTAAATTAATCATTGGAACAAAGTGTTCAGGTTGATCAATTACAAAGTTTATACAACAAAGTATTCAGGTTGATCAATTACAAAGTTTATACAACAAAGTATTCAGGTTGATCAATTACAAAGTTTATACAACAAAGTATTCAGGTTTATCAATTACAAAGTTTATACAACAAAGAGAACCAGCTGTAAGAAATTCGAAAGAAAAAAATGGAGGTGCGATAATAAGAACACGATCAAAAATCGATTTAGGAGGACGACGTGAGGGAAAAATAATTATATAATTTGTAAAATACTAATTATACTAATTATATCAGCACAATGATGCCTAATTAACTGAAACCAACCTGAAGTTAAATCAATAATCTGGAATAAATGACAGACAGAATGTTCCTAAACTAATCAATAAGCGGAAAGAATCTTAACTGCAGCACTGCAGAATAAGAAAATTCCAGTAACCAATTTACAGTAAAATTTATATCAAGCTCCTTTGAATAGATATAGATCCCCTTTATGTTAATACAATTAAGTGAACCCAAAAAGGTGTTAAAACTTGTTTCCAAATGGTGCCAAACCTTAAACAAAATTGAAAGAACTGGAGATCTATTTATTTTAGATTTATCCTATACAATTTCATTAGCATGTTTTGCAAATAGACTGAAAAGAGCTCTCCCAGCAATAGATACCATTGATCAAAGATGTTTTTACGGGATAATACACATGAGAAAATATCCTTTCCTTATTTATACTTATGTTTTATACCAAAAAAAGTACCGTATCTGGACTTCTTCTCTTGATAGATTTTGAAACAGCTTTTGACTTAGTTGCTTGACGCTTCATTGATAATGTTTTATATTTTGTTAAATTTTGGAGAGGAATTTGCAAAATGGATACAAATGTTTTACATTAAAATAACACAATAGTGTGTAATTTTAATGGTCAATGCTCATTATAGTTTGATATTACGAGAGGCGGTAGACAAGGAGATCGACACTCTCCTTATATTTTCATATTATGTGCGGAAATAGTATCACTTAAGATCAGGAAAAAATCAAATGTAAAGTGATTTATTATAAGTAATAGAGACTGTCTTATTGTGCAATATGCAAATGACACACTACTAACTCGTTTTGACTCTGAAAAGTCACTTAAAGCGGCTTTAGACCTCTTATATCAATAGTCTAAATTTTCAGACTTTAGATAAATATTACAAGAAAAAAAAACATACTAAACCAGCCTGGATTATTAGTGATAACAGGAAATAATGTCAGTTTTTGCTCAGAATATAACTGAGATTGAGATTCAAGTGAATTTGCCTACCTACATATGCATGATTTATTGAACTTCAATAATATATTAAGTTAGAAGATAATACTAAAATTAGGGAATTTTCGAAAACTTCTTTTGAATTGATAATAGGATTACGCACATCACTATGTCAAATTACAGTCATTAAAAGTTTCGCACTGTCAGAATTTGCTAATGTGCCATTGAAATTACCAAACCCTTCTCATAATGTACTAAAGGAGCTTGATCATAATTCTTTGTGGTGGAACAAGATTGAATTAAAAGAAAAATTACAGTGAAGATGGTATAAAAAAAGGTTGATATTAGTGTGTTCATAGAAGCTTTTAAGTTAACTTGGGTTAGAAAAAATAATTACTGCTGACCCAAAACGGACAAATATTTGAGCTACCATCGCTTTCACATGCAGCGAATATATTGTGCTTAGATTTTATCGCCTTTAAGAAACTCTTCTAGTCCAAAATAAAGATTGGATATTTTTTTCAGCATTTAGTAAAATATGTAAAGTCTTTTCAAAAGTGGAATCGCTGCAGCCGCAAATATGAATGAATCCCATTGTTAGAATTGGAAATTTAGGTGTGTTGTACGAGCATTGGATTGATAAAGGAACTGTATACGTAAACGGCTTTACAAATGAAGACTGTCCGTGCAATGAATTTGGAAAGCTTCGTCAACAAATTTAGACCTC
This sequence comes from Megalonaias nervosa, assembly GCA_016617855.1. Classification (NCBI taxonomy): domain Eukaryota; kingdom Metazoa; phylum Mollusca; class Bivalvia; order Unionida; family Unionidae; genus Megalonaias; species Megalonaias nervosa. Next base: position 13,049 of record JAECUM010034531.1, read on the forward strand.
ATACAAACGTCGTAAAATTTTGAGGGCAGCTAAATACTACAAAAAGCTAGAGTAATAAAGTTGAATTGTAACAGTAAGGGGGGGGGGCGATAGTGGGCTTATGAGGCCAAAGAAGGAAAAACAGCCTGTGCATGTATGGGGCACAGATTTGTAGGGACAAAAAATCACCCTGGGCCTGTATGGGGCATATGGGAATTTTGTATAGCGACAAGAGGAATGGAACAGGTAGGGTGACGTCACGGTACTGGACACTTGCAACAATGTAGCTAGTGGCTGACCTGAATACGCGCAGCTACTCTAGGGAGGGACAAATACAATAGAGAGACAGAGACATCGATAAACACATAGATAACACATATATAGGCAAGAAAGATTAAATCTTTTTGAGGCAATGGATTGACCCATTACACATAAATTATACAACAACTAAAAAATTTTTAGCCAAGAGAGAGTAGACATCTTTTCGAGACATATGAGTGGCCCTGAAAGGCGTCGTTTAGTTTTCTTCTACTTTCCTCCCTTCTTCTTCTCCACCAGCACCTCATCTTCTACAGTACATTTTTCTTCTTTTTCTCATCCTTTCATCTATTTATAGCTACAACCTGTGGAAAACCCAAGTCTATATTTATAGTCTCAAACCTTCCAGCTTCAATGACGTCACTTTACTCAACACTAGGAGAATAATGGCAACAGCCGAACACGAACACGAATCACATTTTTCATTTAGACCTAGTATCTATTTATAGCTACAACCTGTGGAAAACCCAAGTCTATATTAATAGCCTCAAAATTTCTAGCTTCAGTGACGTCACTGAAGTGGCTGACCTGAATACGCGATACTGTAGGTAGGTAGGTAGGTAGGAAGGTGAAATGAATTTGATATGGATAAAGGGAGTTTTATAGGGACAAAGACCAATACACACACAAAAGAACGGGAGAAAAAAAAAACCAATATCTACTATCCACACAACCGAATGAGAATGCTTAAAACACACACATATCTACTATCCACACAAACGATTGCGAATGCATAAAACACACTATAGTATCCACACAAACGGACGCGAATGCATAGAACATACACATACCTCCTATCCACACAGACGGGAAGAGAAGAAAAGCACAGACCATATCTACTATCCACACAAACGTACGCGAACGCATACAAAATACACACCATATCTACATCCACACCAACGTACGCGAATGCATACAAAACGCACACCATATCTACTATCCACACAAACGCTAGGCGAACGCATTAAACACCACATTATCTACCATCCGCACAAACGCTAGGCGAACGCATAAAACCCACATATACTATCCACACAAACGAATGAGAATGCATAAAACATACACATATATACTATCCACACAAACGAATGAGAATGCGTAAAACACACCATGCTATCCACACAAACGGGAAGAAAAAACACTCCATACCTACTATCCACACAAACGAACGCATAAACACACACACTATACTATTCACACAGAAGGGAAAGAAGAATAAAAGCACCAATATCTACTATCCACACAGAAGGGCAAGAAAAAACCTCATATCTACTATCCACTCAGAAGCTAATAAAATAACCCATTATATACTATCCACATAGGTACGTGCGCACAGCAACACACACAAATATACACACCAGCAAACGTACGAGCACGCATACAAACACACAGATCCACACAATAATATGTTTTTATTCACTCTCAATTATCGCAGCAGTCAAGTGGTGAACTTTGGGTTCTTGAAAGAAGCCTTTCACTATGGACAGGATGGAAATTTTAAAGTGACCACCCACGAACCAGACAAGATTGTACGTTTACCCACACACCAAATCGTCAGCCGGCCCTTGGAAAAAGTCTATCAGATCGTGTACCAGAAGCGAGTACGGCTTCCCAACCACTTCACTTTACCGTACGGTCACGCTGATATAAAAAAATGGTTCCAAGACGATAGTCACCAACAAGAAGGATGACTTCGACACAGCAAGACTGAGAAACCCACAGAGAACTTCAAGTTCAAACCATACCATTTTCCTGTTTGCTTGCCTGACCATTGCAGTTGTGTCAGTCGATTGGAAACGTTTCAAAAATGGCCCACGGATAGGGAAGGATTACCTACTGCGAATGTTTTAGCTAGAACAGGAGTTGTCTATTTGGGACTTGAGACTGGATTGGGATACGAAGTACAGTGTTTCAGTTGTGGTCTGAAGTTGCGTATGGATCGATGTATCTACAAAGATTCAGCTATTCTGGAACATACTCAATGGTCTCCGCATTGTCCTTACCTTTATATGGTCTTTCCACCCATCACACTACGGTTCAGGTATGACGGTACCTTAGAGAAGGTAGTACCGATGTCTAAGAAGAAAAAAAGGAAGACTTCCAAAACTGGTCATAAAAAAGGAACGATGTACAAACTAGAGACTTCATTACGACTAGTATAAAAAGGGACAACGTCCAAGACCGATAGTTTATTGTCACTACCAACACCATGCGAGAAAAATGAATCCTTTCGCACTGCAAGTATCGAGCGTAAGACTCAAGTCCAACGAGAAACTCGAGTACGATGCTGTGCCTTGCGATGATAGGGATGCCGTACGCTATGACCTTAGCGATTCAGTACGACATCATGGGAACTTTGCTATAACTACTACTACCATACCTGCCATGGAAAGTGATGCTGTGCGTGTCAAACCTGACGGATGCGAAAGTGATACCACTCGTTATCGTACATCTTTTCACTTTACTGGTTTTCATGGTGGATGTCATCATTATGAAACCATGCGACTACCACCCTACGGATGTCATGCAAATCTGAGAACACTCCTGCATATTTCACCATACCCTCATAGAAATGAACCTCTGAAAGACGAATATTCGTTCCCTGTGCGTTTGCCTGAATACTGCGATTTTGAAAGTCGGATCCAAACCTTCCGAGGAAAATGGCCAAAATATCTGGGAGGACCTACCCCCGAAGAATTAGCTAGAGCCGGATTTATATACTTGGGCGAAGGGGATAAAGTCAAGTGCTTCAGTTGCGGTGTGTCACTTCACGAGTGGGAGAAGAAAGATTGTGCTTACCTGGAACATGCTCGATGGTCTCCAGATTGTCACTACCTACCTTTAGTGGGACCTCGTCATTGAAGTGGGCATACCATGTCGTTTAAGAAACCAGCTCCTTGGCTAGGAGTCAAACGTTGGACAACCCTTAGACAAGTATTTAAACCCCATCTAAACAATAATCTTCAAACATTACCAAACGAACTGCAAGAGAAGATCTACAAGGAAATTTGGCTGGGACTTGCCAGAGCAAAATCTCAATGGGTGACTGTAGAACTTTTATGTCGAGAACTTCACAAGAGGAAATTGACAAAAGTCAACAAACAAGTCAGATTTCTCTGGATCAAATGTTCGTTCATCCGAATATTCCGCTTTAGACCATTTACATTTGAAGAGTTTATTGACATTCTTGACCGTTTCCTGGAATGGCAGTGGCCAGAAATTACTCACTATATTCGTTGCTTTCGCTCTATGAGAAGTGTTTGACTGACATGGTCATGGATACTTTACAAGAGAACATTCGTGGTTTGCCTGTGGAGTTGAGAGAACGCATTTACCGCGAGTTGGTCAAAATGCAAGTGAAACGCAAACTCAAAATCATTTCTCCATTTTTAAACTTTGCTCTTTTCCAAAGCAAGCGAAGACTGATTATGGGTGGACACTATTTCAGTCACAAATATAAACGAGGCTATTGGCCATGACCCAGTGTTTCCTAATTCTTACTACCTTACACCTAATAGGGTATAAAAACGGACTACCATGCCACAACCTTTATCATTCGTGATACAACAGATTCTGTGGAAGGAAATCAATGACACTACTCAAACGGTGGAGGATTACCAACACCTATTGCGAGAACTGTGTCCATTGAATTGGGGTCGCCGTGTAGAGTGTGTCTTAGTGACTTGCTTTCGCGGATTTCGTTTACTAGCCGATTCCTTGTGGACTCTGTATGAACAGTACATACCACCCAAAACATGAAAGTGGTCCCTTTAAATGTACACGAGAGACTCATTCTGCTCAAAGCTTTGCGCTGTCATCTTGATACTTCTCAAACTCTACGGGAAAACAAGATTCGTCAACTTTTAGGCACTGAAGATGTGTACGACGACGTGTGTGTAGCTTGTGGCTTGCACCCTCACTGGAAAGATATACGTGACTGGAAAAGTTGGGGTTTTGAGGTTTGGACAAAAGAAGTGGCACACTATGCCAAAGATTTGTCATCCTAAAAAAGTGAAAAAAGTAACTTTTACACCAGTGTTAGTGAAGTGCCAGAAGAAGAAGAAGAAGTCGTGACCGAGGAAAACCACTCTCTTCAGGACAGGACCGTTATCGACGTCCCCGAAAGGCCATTCCGGGAGGACTCTTGTGTGACTGTGCCAAGGAGTGTAGAGACTCTAAGAACATTACACACTGCCCCTACGATTTCACCTCTTGATCACCACAAATGTTGTACAGAGACTTGTTTATATTCCACTATAATTGTTTTGATGTGTCTTTTATTCATGTACTTAGCCATTTGGCTTTTGTGTATTTTTGTCTTTCGTGTTGTTCAATTTTAAAGATGGTAATAAACGTGTCCTGAAAAAAGTATAAAAACTCTTGTCTTGTCTGTCTTCGTGTCAAAAATGACATTTCTTACACTACTATGGCTACCTCTACTGTCTCTGCTCCCTCTTCCTCCACTGTCAAAGTCATTGACGAACACGTAGATCGGACTAGTTGGGAGGCCTTGTATCTTTGCCATCCCTTTAACATGCTCATTGCCGGACCTAGCGGTTCAGGCAAAACAGAATTTGTCAAACGTTTGATCGAACATAAACATCATTTGATCGATCGTCCACCTCAACGAATCATGTGGTGTTACAAGGAGTGCCAATCGGCGTACAGCCTTCTGCGAGAAAGTCAAGGTGATTCCATCGCCTTTGTGGAAGGCATTCCAGGCGAAGACGACGGGATCGTGTCTGACCCTAGTCAAACTCATTTGGTTATATTTGACGATATGTTAGGAGAAGACGAAGAAGAAATTAAGCTCTGGTTTACGCGCAAAGGGCATCATCGTAATGCCAGTGTCATTTACATCACCCAAGATTTGTTTCAACAAAGTAAAGCCCATCGCACCATCAGTCTCAATGTTCATTACGTGGTGTTGTTTAAAAGCCCTAGAGATAAATCGCAAGTGCAAGTCTTAGCCAAACAGTTAGGAACTCCTTGGCTGACTCATGCATACGACGATGCCACTCAAACCCCACACGCTTATTTGCTCGTGGATTTAAAACCCACCACTCCCGATTATTTGCGATTTCGTACCCATCTGTTTCACCACTGATGCCAAGGCGGAGGGCCTGTAGTGTACACGTCCCCTTCGTCGACTTAAGCAACAATCACAATCACCAAAAAAGTCTATAAAAACCTCGGTCACTTTGGTTCTGTCTCACACATCGTCAACATGACGTCCCTTCAGTCTCATCTTCCCATCAAATTGATTCGTGCCTTGTACGGTATCAGTCGCGAAAAAAAATCCACAAATACGTGCTCGTGTCTTAGAAGCTAGTCTCAAAGAAGTCTTACGATGGTTTACGGTGACAGCACGTCAATTACTGCAAGGCAGCATTCAGATACCACATCAAACCAAACGTTTTCTTGAGAGAAATAAAGTATCCTTGACGCAGCTAGCCGATCCTCGCATTGACACTCAAACCAAAAAGCAAATCATTTTGAAACCTGGAGGTAGTGGTTCTCTAGGGGGTATCATCATTCGTTCCCTCTTAAAATGGGATCCTAATGCTCCCAAAGTTGTCCCCAAGAAAAAAGCCACGCCCAAACGTACCCAGAAGAAAAAGAAAAAGAGCAACGGTGTCAAGACCGGGTCACAGCCTCAGAAAAAGAAAAAGAAAAGTCCACAGAAAACAGCTTCTACCCGCAAGAGAGCGTCTCCAAAAACTTCTCCTCTAGCGGTGACACCCTCTTCCTCTTTAGCGGCAGTGGCTGCTGCTCACAAAGTACCTGCCCCCAAAATCAAAGTCCAAGAGAGAACGGGTGTGTTACAGAGTTTACTGGATTTGTCCAAGCAAGAACTGTCCCGATTTAGTCCATTGCGAACTCCTCCAAGACGTGTGATGCCTGTCATCAAGTTGATACGACGTAAAGACAATCAGTGGCGACGCGTTCCAGTATCAAAAGACCTGAGGCAAACGATAGGTTTAGTGTTGTTGTGCTCCTGAACGCCCAAAGATGGCCCCACCAAGAAGTGCACACCGTCACCATCGTCGTTCTTCTGTCCAAAAAGGAAAAGGAAAAAGAAAAGGACAGTCTCGTCATCCAAAAAAAACACTTAGTCAAACATCGACATCACCTCCAGAAAAGACACACTCGTTGAAAGAAAAGAAGAAGTCATCAAAGAGGAGGACGGTTGCCTAGTCATTTATTACCACACATGATCAAAACTCTTAAATCTATTTAAATCTATGACCACTAGCCATAATAAGATAAAAGGACGCATGTGAAGCCATGGACTTTAGTGTATGTTGTGCACCAAAAGATGTCTCCCCATCGTCGTTATAATGTCCAGAAAGGAAAAAGAAAAAGACAGTTTCGTCATCCGAAAAAACGCTTAGTCAAATATAGACGTCACCCCCAGAAAAGACACACTCGTCCAAAGAAAAAGAGGAGCCACCAAAGAGGAGGATTCTTTGGCGATTTTGGAAAACACATCGTCACCTTTATGACGAAGCGATAGTCCCCAAAAAAGGATAAAAGACCGTGTGACAAGTCATCGACGTTAGTGTATTTTTGCTGTGTGCCACGGAACCAATGAACCAACCGAGAAAGATGTCACCCCAAAAAAGACATTCCTCTTCTGCCCCAAAAGGAAAGAAAAGGAAAGGACTGCCACCTCGTTTAGCCAAACATTGGGACATGTTGTCCGCCCTGTCCAAAGCTCCTCCACCCATGCGAAAAAAATCATTCAAACTGCCTCCAAAGACGTCATCGATACCGTGTGCGAATGTTGTCTGAATGTCTTGAAAGGCACAATACCTTTGTCTAAACACCAGAAAGAATGCTTAGCCAAACATCGACACGTTCTTCGCCAAATGGTCCAAAAGTAAATACCCATTGGTCAAAAGAAAAAGATGTTGGTGCAACGCGGAGGAATTTTACCCTTTTTGCCCATGTTACTGAAAGGCGTAATGTGAACAAAAGGAGGACCCTTGCTGAAAGGACTATTGGGAACGATGGGAAACATCCTGGGATGATGAAGATAAAAAGGTCCAAGAAGATAAAAGGGACCTTTGGAGTCAAAAGATCTCAGATGCTATCCTTGAAATCCGATGGAAGGACGAAAACTGGCTTTAGTGCCTTACAAATGATGGATGGAATACCATCGTTGGCAAGAACAACGAACCCCGCATTTACCTCCCACTCCTCATTTGACCGAGATGTCCCAGTTACAACACATAATGCAATCATTGATGGATCGCAGCGATTTGTCAGAAACGGAAAAATCTCAACGGTACGGTCAGTTGTTGCAACGACTGCAACTCTTTCACCAGAAAGCTTTAGACGAAACAGCTCTACCCACTCTCAAAGATTTTAAGGCCTTGATGAAAAGTTCACCAACACCACCACCACTACCACCTCCAGTGGTCAAGACAGATTCAGCCCCACGGTTGCCTGAGGAAGAAGAGGCAAGAAAAGTCTTTCAAACACCGTCAGTAGCTCCCATCCTTAGTAAGATTGCAGCGTCCTTGTTGACCCCTTCATCTACACCGCAACGAGAAGAACTTAAAGCTTTGGTTATAAAGATGATGTCCACTCCACCTTCGATAGAAGTGAAAAAGAAAGAATGGAAAGCAGAAGTGAAAAAAGAAAAGAAAACCAAAGCCATTCCATTACCACCACCACCACAGCCACTACCACCAAAATTACCTTCGACTTCTACTCCTGTGGCACATCGGACACGTAAAGCCGTTTCTAAACCACTTCAGAGCACCATCAGCGAAGAGTGGATCACTTATTAAAAAAATGGAGAAGATGTTAGCCAGCATTCACTACGATCCATACCATCCTGCAGGTTAAGGAGGAGTTCAGAAATTGTATCGTGCTGCCAAAACTCGACTGAAAAGTGTTCGTTTACCTCATGTGCAACGCTGGTTACAAGAACAAGTCACGTACACCTTAGACAAACCCATTCGACGAAACTTTTCCAGAAGTCGCACCCGAGTGGAGGGTATAAATCATCAATGGCAAGCCGATTTAGCCGATGTCTCTCATTTGGCCACCTACAATTTGGTTACAAATATTTGTTTTGTGTCATCGACGTCTTTTCCAAATTTGCTTGGGTCGTGCCATTGATTTCCAAATCGAGCAGTGAGTTAGTGCGAGCCCTCAAACTGGTGTTAAAACAAAGTGGGCGTCACCCTCCTTGATGGCAAACTGACAACGGCACCGAATTTCTGAACCAAGCTTTCCAAAAAGAATTGAAGAAACGTGACATTCATTTTTTCACCACCGTGAATCCCGAAACCAAAGCCAGCATCGTGGAACGTGTACAACGCAACTTGAAAGAACGCATGTGGAAATATTTTACTCATCAACACACTCTCAAGTACATCGATGTCTTGCCACGCCTCGTCCAATCGTACAACCAATCTTACCATCGGAGCATCGGATGTGCCCCCCAAGAAGTGACTCCCGACAACGAAGTGACCGTCTTCGAACGCCTGTTTGGTACGTCCCCAACAGTGACTGTCCCCAAGAAAAGTGAAGTGCTGGCATCAGGAGATTGGGTACGCATTGGCAAAACCAAACGCACTTTCGACAAAGGTTACTTACCCAACTGGACCACCGAATTGTTTCGTGTCACTGAACGTGAGCGTGGTCGTCATGCTCCCGTCTATAAATTGGAAGACATGAACGGGGAAGTGTTAAAAGGAACGTTTTACTTACCCGAGTTACAACGTGTGACAGAAAAAGAAGACGCCGTGTACGAGATAGAAAGCATTCTCGATCAAAGAACCCGAAAAGTGGGACAAAGACGTGTCAAAGAAGTCAAAGTACGTTGGAAAGGATATCCTCCCAGTTTTGACTCTTGGATCGACGTTTCGCATATCATCGACTATAAAAAGAAGTGACCATCATGCCCTTCAACAAAGCCTCAGCTACCGCAGTGACCACTCCTTCCCCAGTTCTTCTCTGCAAGATCTACAAAAGCAACCCTTGTGGGTGTGGTGTGGAGAACGTGTGCCTAAAACACAAATCGTCTTTATCTGCCAAATCTTTGTGGTGCATTGTGTCATCGGTGCTGCCATCGCCAATTTGAGTTTGCAACAAGGAGACAAATAATTGTGGACCATTTTACTTAGCAGTTGCATTGGTTACCTTCTTCCCAATCCGTCTCTGAAATATTCCTCTAACGGGTAGAACAACGGGAGTCTTGCGTCCAACGTCAGTCCCCCATCCACCAGTCTCCCTAACCATCCTCTTTCAGACACTCCTCTGACTTCCAACGACTCCTCGGACACTAGAACTCTGGAATTATGAACAACCAATTTTACTTAACGTTACCCAGTGACAGTGCCATGGAGGTGTTTCCCAATAACACTTTGTGCTATTACACGGCCAATTACCTCAGGCCATTCAATTGCATCATGAAGCCCATTGGGAAGGGGCTTTAGTGGAAATGATTCACCCTACACAAATCAGAAACATCGTTGAAAATCAAAACACTTTTACGGTAGAAGTTTATGACGAACAAGTGCAACAACACTTGGATGAACGTAGCAGTGCAGCTGACTCCATGAAATCACAAGACCCCAAAACTAAACGGACCACTTATCGGTTGAAAATTCTCTCAGGCTATTATTTTAGTGGTCAACATTTGGTGAACGCTATTGCTGACAGGTTTAATAACGTGTTTGGTAAAGTCTTGGAGAAAACCAGAAAAAGTGTCACGATCGATTACCACAAAATAGCTCTTCGCCTACTGATGAAATTTTCAGAGGACAAAGTATTGGCCATTACATTTTGTCCTGAATTGTATGACATTTTGGGTGGACACCCTAAGTTGATCAAGATTGCAAGCGAAATATCAGCCGTGACCAGTAACGTGGATTTTGCGAAATATTTTAGATTCCCTGTAGAAATGAACCAAGGCCTGAATTTGATCTTTGTGTATTCCGATGTGGCGGAGTACAACGTGGTGGGACACACTTCCGTACCGTTACTGCGTGTCATTCCTTTCAAAGTGGATTCTGCCACGAACGCTGACGAGGAAGGTGGAAACACCTATCACGTTCACCGCGAATTTGAACATCCTCACTATTTACCCGTCAGTAAGTCATATTTCGACACTGTCAACATTACAATAAAAGGAGATCTGGGACAAAATATTCCATTCACCAAAGGGAAAGTCACAGTGAAACTCCATTTTCGAAAACGATTACTCTAACCTTTTGTCAGTCATGTATCCTGTGTACCAAGGAGTCGCTCGACAGCGAGGACATGGTTTAGGAGATATGCTCAAATCAGCCTT
>JAECUM010034532.1:0-36615 GCA_016617855.1 Megalonaias nervosa
TATATATATATATATATATATATATATATATATATATACTAAAGGTATAATTACATGCAAAACGTCTTGACTATACATATTTAATTTCAAAAGACACTGAGTCCACTAAAGATGTCAGGCAGTTGACACACAATATCTGTATTAATCATTTTCATTTATAATTAGCATTAGTTAACGCGTCTTGTAGCAGTATTCTAGGGAAGAAATTATCAATCTTTAAATAATTCTTTTTTCTGTAAATAATTTATGAATTCATTGCTGATGCACATGACTATATCGGGAGAGTTAACTGAGGTCATGATATAAAAGGTACCTTGACGTCATAATATCAAGATGTTCTTACTTATAAACGAAGTATACCCTTGATGACGAGATAAAAGGAAAAAAGTGGTCACATTATCTGAAAGATTAGGATTATGGGACAACTCCATGTAAAAATAATAGCATACAACCAACCACACTTTATCGTTAGTCTTTGTTATGTCGTAGTTGGGTTATCGTTATCTAGAGGATGATCGACCGCGGTGTTATTTCCCGGATCGAGTCAATAAAATAAAGTAAAATAAAATATGAAATTAATGGATGCAATAAGAAAGATCTGAGCATTGATATATAATTAAACAACACGAGCCCCCGTATGTAAAATATAACAATTTAATCAGTTACATAAACAAAATGAAATTGATCATGCCATTTGAACGATACACTTTCTTAGAAATAATTACCAAGTTTATTAAAAACAATGTAGTTAGCCGTTCTATTTATACTGGTAAGAAAAATTTCATCATGAAATCGAGTGAACGATCAAACTCAATTGCCCAGCATGCCTGCATAACCTGGATCCTTGCCGTCCTTCCAAATTCAACGTTAGTGATATGTTTGAGTCGACGTATTTATTTTACCCCTCTCTCTCTCTCTCTCTCTCTCTCTCTCTCTCTCTACAGCTTCCTTTCGGGTCATCAGCCTAATTTGGTTGTCTCCTCCATTTGCTCACTGTATGGGTGCATATGTGGAGTTATTCATTTTTTAAAATAAATAATAAACAACTTAATAATGTGTCAGGGTTTTTTTACTTCTCGAATCAAACATTACCCACTCTCTCGTTACGTCAGATATCGTCTTGTCGTAATTCGACAGAAACTAAGGCTAACATGGGTCATTTCGCAGCCTGACGGCAGATACCTAAACCCTAGTACAGCAGATTAATATATCTCCCTAACGGCTATTCATTATTCCTAACTTAACTATACCAATCTAGACATCTTAATAAATTAACACGATGTGCCGTGGGCTATAAATCACTAACTGGACTAAAGGGAGCTCTGACTGTTATTACGATCGATTCTCGGTTAAAAGAATTCACATCTTATACAAATGAATCAGTGAAATTCACTTCTTGTCGTAAATACAATAGTTGCTAACTAACACTCCATCGTTTGAACATCCTAAGACTTACGACTACTCATTTCTTAGCATACATGATTCATAACATTTAAGACAATTAAACTCAACGAATTCTTAGCAAAGAAATTGTGTGTGAAATTCTTAGAATAAACGAGTCATATAATATTCAAGACGAATTAATGCAAATTATTAACTTCCGAACTCATCAAAGGGAAATTGGTGTATTATTTGAAACAAATAAATTCAAACAAATAATTACGAACTTATATCACGAAAATTACAGGAGACTGAAAAGGATTAAATTCAAATAATTATTGACTCACATCGACGAACAAATTGTATGAGATTTATGCATTTAAGACTCGTTCGTTTCTATCGTAGCAGAATCTCTTAAAGTTCGGTGTCCCTCAAATTTCCAGACACACGTCCCTCGGACAATTTATAACGAGATAATATTTTTTACTCCCCTGTAGTTAAGAACTTACTGCCACCCCAACTTAGAAACTTAGACTGACAAATATTTCGAGGGAGAATGCTTAAAACATTGAATTTCGTTTGGGAAACACATTCTTTTCTTGGGCTTAGAGAATCAGGATTTAATTTATCTAAGCGCCGAAAATTAACACACGCCAATCGAAGTTAGAATAATTCTGTGTATTCCGCCGTTATTAAATAAACCGATTCATGGAAAATATCACCTTATGACACTTAGTTCATATGGCACAAAATTGTCTCCGGATCGTCTCCACTTGGTCATTTTTCCGCCACTTAAACCCAAATGCACCTTGCCTCGTCCATCTGTTTGACTGTTATCCCAATTAAATATCAACCACGCCCTAAACCGAGGATGTTAAAACTACTGCAGTATAGCGATTTATTGCGGTGTCTAACCCATTCATCAAGGTTAATTGTTACGTGTCACGCTGACCGCTGCAAAATATACTATAAGAGCTGTACAAATCTACAAAATTCACACTGTTTATGTCTATACCATCCTGTTCTTAATTTGCAATAGTAAAATCCTAAGTTAAACTTTAGTTTTGTCACGTGTTCTTTAAACCTAAGTTCAGATATTTACAAAAATATGTAGTAGACATTTAGAACTACAGTATGTGCAATCATGACTGTACTGTTTTAACAGCTGTTTAAATTCTGCTGCTGCTTTTGGTTATGTTAAACACTGAAAAGGTTTATATTCAAATATGTTCAATAGTCCAAAGTCTTTCAAATATATATAACGCAAAGTAACTATAGGGATTAATAATTGTATATTATGTATTAGCCTAATAATACTCCATAAAATATATTGGGCAAGGCAAGATTTTCACGTTTGAGCAATCAAAAGGCGCGTTGTGTTGACATATGAGTCAAAATATAAATTTTATGTCTGGGACTGCAGTGTTTGTCTGGACATGACACTTTTGTAGCAGACAAGTAGGAGCGTAATGAGAAAGCTGGACGACTTGCAGATTAAATAAATTCGATGCTAGAGTGCTTTTAAAGCTGACTTTTAAACTCTAGCAAGTCGAGTTTATTCGCTGTACTAAGTATTATTCTCTCCTACGTGATGACATTTATGAACCACCCAATTTAAAATTAAATTACCCTCGAGTCCCTGGACCAAAATGATATTTCAGAATTGAACCACTAATTTAAATTTAAAATAGTAAAGACTTTTCTGTCGCCCACATACAACATCTAAAGAACAATTTTTTAAATTGTTTTATTAAAAAGCCAGCGCATTCATCATCTTCCTACTCAGTACACTTCTCCATCATGTTCCTGGATCATATTGATATTTTAGATCTGGACAAATCGAAAATTAAAGCAGTACCATCATCTTCCATGACAGTGTGTGTGTGTGTGTGTGTGTGTGTGTGTGTGTGTGTGTGTGTGTGTGTGTGTGTGTGTGTGTGTGTGTGTGTGTGTACCAAATCAAAACACAGAATAATTTATAAAACTAAGGATCGAGCAAGCTGCATTAACTCAGGTGTTCAGAGATGATAGAGCCATTCAATTAGTTTAACTCAGAAGCAGCAATGTCAGTATCAAGAGATACCATCTTTCGTTTACAAGTTTGTATGGCATACAAGTATAGCAAAATCTGTTTGTGACACTAACTAGCATTTAAGAGACTGGAAATGTTTACTTAATAATTTCAAACTTCAAACAAGATGTGCTGTAATCTTTTGGAAAATACGAAGATCTGCATATTGTATATAATAACAACATCATTGATATAAGCAGAATCAAGTTTATTAGTAAGATCGTCAGGTCAGTGTAGTGTGAGGACGTCTTAAAATACGTATTGGATGTAAACAAATACACAACCTTGTATTCAGCTAATTTTACAGAACAACGTTATTATTGAATCAACTTTACAATGTAATTCTGCGATGATTAAAAAAAGTCAGATATATAATCTATGGAAAACAAAGTTCGATTCAAACCAGCACATATAAACTCATATTATGAAGTAGCTGTTTTTCAAAAAGCTATACAAAGAATGGCTAAATCTGACACAAAACTTGAATCGTTCATAAGCTTAAAAGGATTGAAAAATATGCAGCAAATTGCTGAAAATAAAATGGTTGTTTGTTGTCTTGTTGGTATCCCTTAAAGATAATTTATTCTCTGGTTGTTTTTTCCCCCGCCTATTGAAGGCATATTTACCGCGCATCTCACTTGAACAAATGTCAGTCAATTGTGTGAACAAATTTAATGGGACAAAATGAAAACTGGAGATTCTGAATTGAAAAAAATGGTTAACTGAACATTCTATCTTCATATTTAAAATATAAAGTATACATTAACATTCTTAAAGTTCAGACTACTAAATAACTGATCAAGATGAATAATAAGCCAAATCACACAGACACACACAGACACACAGATACACACAGACACACACAGACACACAGATACACACAGACACACACACACACAGTCTCCTGTCTCCGCGGTCGTTCTCTTGACAATAGGAGAGGGACGGGTGATATATATATATATATATATATATATATATATATATATATATATATATATATATATATACACACGCAACTGGGATTAATTTAATGTACAAGTACACAATTAAATACATCAAAAGGGGTAGAACTGGTGCAGAAAACTATTTTGTGTTTTCTACCATTACTGGGTCAGATACAGAGCGTGTACATGAAAATGTTTGCACGTGACCAAGAGAAACTATTGTGCTATATGATAATATATGAATAAAAGACTAAGTTGGCTCTTACTTAATTAGATTATATACAGAGACGGAAATGCCCCAGCATTGTTGAGTCCCTTCAGCCGCCTTTGACAAATAAGTAACTCCATCATTCTGCTACAAGAAATTGGCTAATTACTCGGCTTGAAAAATATCTTCTCAACAAAGACTACACATAATTTAACTAATAGTCAGTAAAATCTAAGAAAGCTATAAACAGAGGTATAAATACAAATAGCGCATACCCTTGGTTTGTTACAGTGTTATCAATATGCAAGAGGTTTTATGATTAGGTTCTCTCCCCTGTCGATATTGAGAAGAAGTGGGTATGTCTGACGTTATTTTTTCAACCATTTGTGAACTAAAATTTTTCATACAGTCATAGTGAGAAAATAATACTATATTTAATGAATGTTGGGTTCCGACACTTGGTTCAAGTTCTGATGGAGGGGAATGACATAGTGTGATAATAGGTAATATACAATCCAAAGCATGAGAATTGAACACTGAAAGCAAAGGAAATTTATCATTTGTCTTGTTTCTCTATCAAAGATACTATGGTGAACACGAATTATTCTTTGTTACCATTATCTAAACGACTTTATATTTGTATACACAATTGATATAAAACTTGAAAGAGATATTCATATGTATTTTTAGGATTTTTACGAGTTTGCCTGTGGTGGATTCGTGTCACGAACCAGACTGTCATGGAAGTCCCCAAGAAAAAGAAGCTATCCTGATTTGATTCTGGAACAGCATCTGGAAAATATTGCTGGCAAGTATAACAAATATATTCTTATTCTGTTCCCCTACAGTGAGGCTTCTCTTGTCTACCACATTTATGAAATTATTTACATGTGGAAAACAATGAGACGAGAACATACCCAAGTCAAAACAAGGAGCTTGCGACTGTTAGCTGATATGTAATTGTGCCGGCTTTTCTTCAAGGTCAGTGAGTGCCATTAAATTCTTCTCTGATACTTTGAGCGAAAAATATTTTTTCTTTTCTAAAGAAAAGGAAAAGACCCAGCTATATTTGCAGCACAGTCAAGGCAGACTAACTTCAACATGAATCTTCAAGATGGTATCACATTTAGTTCTGGCTCTATTTTGAAGATTATTGGCATTTTCTAAAAGATTTCTTATTTACATAGATGTTCTTGGACAGTGATATTTTGTGGATTTGCATGTCCATAACAGTTTTCCAATATGTCTTGTATACGCTATATAATGATGCAACAAAGTCTATCTCATCGATAATGGAATAATTATTCAGCTATATACATGTACGCACAGTAGAAGGCCCATCCTACACTATAGCATAAATATCAATGCCCCCAGAATATATTCAATTAAGATCAAATCATTTTGCATCCGCATATTTGTCAGGTGATCACTCATGCGACTGAGGTGAAAACTCGGTCCTTTCCCTTGTACCAGCAATTCAAACTAAGGACGTATATGTAGTGATCAAAGTGTTTTCTGTGATAAGACAAAGTATTTTGAATAGCAACAAAAGCAACGGAACGCAGTCATATTAATATAGAACCCTGTCTCCGTTTCTTCCAATGTTGACGTGGTCTAGCAAGGATTTGGTTATGGTATGTGTCACACTCATGATCTAATGACTGTTACGGTTTGGTAAATTAATTGTTTTGATGCCATCTATTCATTACTCTCAGCACGCACTATCAATATCCAATTATCTCAGGGCTGCCAGCCAAGGAGAGTAGATCCTTTTATCAAATCGTCATTTGTAAAGCTTGTCCCACAAAGGCGTTTGTTGAGACATGTCATTATTTAGTAATAGTTTCCAGAAGCTGCTTATAATATGTTTTGGTTTAGAAACCAATTTATGTCTTGCGCGTTAGTATAAGGGTAATTTAAAATATAGCATGAACACTCTTTAGCATGTCAAACCAACAAAAACTCTTATTTGAAGATTCTTTATTGTTACAAATCTCAGATTCCCAGCTTACAAAATTAGCTTTTATCTCTTAGTGGGAACATGACAAGACATAGATATTTACAGATGAATGCAATACAGCCAAATCATAGCTTGCGTCCCACTGACGCCTCTCTAGAACGCGTGTATGATGTTCAAGGTTTGACTCAGTACTCAGATAACATAGAACAATCAAATTCTCTCTGCCAAATTTCTGCGGAACGTGAAGCATTTGCTGTTTAAATGGTTCGCAGTATTGATTAAAGTTAGGATGTCTTTCATACAGATATAAACTATATTTCGAAATAAAAATAACTCACAAAGTCTGACTGCCCATTCTAAAATGGAGATGTCAAAAAGTCCTACATAGTCCTCGTTTTGAAGAAGCTTCCTTTTGGAAGACGACCAAGTTGCTGCGAATATTTTCAATTACTCTTACTTTCGTCCAATATATGATTTTATCGAAAACCCCAGCGAAGGAATCAGCCACTGCTTTCATTATTCTATTAGTTACATTCAAGTCTTGAGAAGGCTGGCTAGAGGGATGTGTTAATTTCCTTTCAGTCTGAGCTTTAATGAGATATTTCAATGTACTGAAAAGTTTCAACATTTTGCCTTTTTATCAATTGCGGTCCACCTGTTTCCATATTTTCTACCATGTTTAATTATGCATGTGTATGTATTGTGAATCTTCTGCATCGTCTGCCAACAAAAAATAGTTCCTTATTTAATATAGATATAATGATTATAAATTCTTAGGCTTGTACATCTAGGGTCTCCCATGATAATTGTAAAAGGACTCCAGAGCATCTGAATTCAATTAACCTGCAGGAATTATTCATATTTGCACATTCTAAAGTTTGTTTGAATGAAAATTGCACCTAAGTCAAAACCAGGTTTTATGGGCATAAATCTAAATTCATTCATAATTATCAAACACAATGTTTTATTTTGATGCTCTATTCATAACAACGGAGTCATGCAGATGGTATGATTAATTTTATCTTTGTATTATCTTTCAAAAATCTTGACATGAAAAGCTTGGTTATTGTGAAATAATATATATATATATATATATATATATATATATATATATATATATATATATATATATATATATATATATATGAAACTTGCTATGAAGAACAACATATGTAAACAATATACATACTACTCAAATTTGCACGAGCGAAAGTCTGCTGTCCGAACGAGTCTTCTGCACGAACGGAAGTCATCTTTTCAATTCGTAGTTTAACTGTTGCGTCATTTCTTGCATTCAGGCAGTCAGACACAAGAATTTACACTTTTACACTTGCTTGCTCATTCAAAGAGGTGCTCATTCAAAGAGGTGATTCACTTGGTTTTTTTGTTTTTTGTTGTCCTTTTAAGTCTTTTGAATTTTAATGATCAGTACAAATCCTTCTGGACTGTCATTTTGTTTTTGTACTAGATATTTGTTCCAAATAGCCGGTTAACTGCTTTTTCAATCTCCTGCACAACATTTCTTGAGAAATATTACGACATCGATATTTGAAACTTAGAGGCAGAGTGCACGATAATACCTTGGTTAATCGGAAGAATACACATAGTGGAAAAGTTTCTCGATCGGTGGATATACTGGCGGCGTAAGGTCTTCTTTACGAGGAAATTGGCGAAAAATGTAATCTTGCATTTTTCGTCTCTGATTCATGTTGTAGCAATGGTGTAGTGCTAAAAAAAGAAATGAGGGAACGCAATGGAGAAGTGAGGGAACGCATATTACTCAGATTCGGGGGGGGCGGGGACAATGGCGAGGGCAAACATGTAAGGGAGCGCCGTTCCCACAGTACTTCACCTCTGGATTACAGGAAATATGAAATATGTTAAACTGATATGCCTTAAGTCACTTTTTCAGACAAGTGTCAGTAATGAATTTCTACAGATTATTTTAAAAGCCTATAGCTCATTATTTAATGCATGGTTATAATCATAGACTTCAACACCTTCAATAAACATGTAATGTTAAAAATAAAGAAATGAAATAAAAAATATTTATCGTTTTCCAATCACAGGCAAACTGAAATTGACAGGATTTGAGCGGATAGCATCTACTCCGAATATGACAATACAGGTATTCAAATCAAGCAACATATGTAAACAATATACATACTACTCAAATTTGCACGAGCGAAAGTCTGCTGTCCGAACGAGTCTTCTGCACGAACGGAAGTCATCTTTTCAATTCGTAGTTTAACTGTTGCGTCATTACTTGCCAGGCATCAGACACAAAATAGATATGTGAATGATTCACAGTTTTTGTTTCCGCTTGAATAATTCCAAAATAGCTTTTCCATGAATGGGTCGGTGGTTCTTTCCGGGGTTTCCCGGGTTCTTCCTCCACCATTAATACTGGTCGAAATGTATAGCCTATCTTGTGCTGAAAAATGGCGTTAAACTGATATGCCTTAAGTCACTTTTTCAGACAAGTGTCAGTAATGAATTTCTACAGATTATTTTAAAAGCCTATAGCTCATTATTTAATGCATGGTTATAATCATAGACTTCAACACCTTCAATAAACATGTAATGTTAAAAATAAAGAAATGAAATAAAAAATATTTATCGTTTTCCAATCACAGGCAAACTGAAATTGACAGGATTTGAGCGGATAGCATCTACTCCGAATATGACAATACAGGTATTCAAATCAAGCAACATAAAAATTAATAACAAGCCAATGTAGATATGTGAGAAAGCTTGCCGGTAGCTTCTCGTGGGTCGGTGGTTCTTTCCGGGGTTTCCCGGGTTCTTCCTCCACCATTAATACTGGTCGAAATGTATAGCCTATCTTGTGCTGAAAAATGGCGTTAAACCCTACAACAACAACAACAACAATACAAGTATTCATATCATATCAAACAATACAATTATTCTTATCAAACAATACAATTATTTATTTCAAATAATACAATTATTCATAGCCCCTTATTATAACTAATATTTCATTTGTCTGGATTAAACACGAAGAAGGCTTAATGTTAATATACGAGGTCAAAATTTGTCGAAGTCTGCCGATGGCAAATTGTATGCATCTTATGTCTACTGTTACGTGTAGGCTCGTACAAATGTAACAGAAGAAAAGAGTGAAGTCAACAAGCTTTGTATATTTTAACAAAATAATTTATTTCCCTAGAAAACAATGTAAAAATTGGTAAATAGGACTTACAGTTTGTGAATATAATCCAAAATTTGATCCTAAGAATGAAAACACAAGTCCTATCACTAAATAGTTCTATTAGAATCCAGGTTCGAATCTCGACGACACACAAATATGGAAGGCGATGACGTCAGATGTGGTCCAATGTACGAATATCAACAATTCCTCAATTGAATCACAGTTTTTGTTTCCGAATAATTCCAGAATAAATTTCCATGAATATCTTTCAGAATTTTTTTATAAAAAAGTCAACTTGTTGAGTTTCCAGGAGAATAAATTATTAAATCCAAAAATCAGATGAAAAACAAACAATCTGGCAACAAATAAAAAGAAACAAACACCTTGTTCCTTCAAGATGTTAAAACGACTCTGCCAGAAGAATATTAAGAATGCGTATTTAAACCCCAAAAACATCATTTCAAGTCTCGCGAGATGGGTCATGTGGTCTCTTACTACAAGAAATCCGTCACGTACGCCAGTGTAGCCCCACTTAAAAATTGATTGTCAAATTAGCATCAGTGAGTCTTTCAAAGAATTTCCGAATCGTGGCTAGATGTCCTTTCAAGGTGTCGTTGTAGATGATGACATCATCAATATAAGCATCACAATTATCTAGACCGGAAGTAATCATATTCATCAAGCATTGAAACGTACTTGGAGAACCCTTCATCCCAAACGGCATTACTTTATATTGATAGAGTCCATCTGGAGTCACAAACGCCGAAATTTCTTTCGCTCTTTCCGTAAGTGGAATTTGCCAAAATCCTTTCAGAAGGTCAAATTTGGTGACGTACTTGGCATTTCCAACTTTATCAATGCAATCATCGATCCTTGGTAATGGAAATGAATCTGTTTTTGTCACGCTGTTCACCTTTCTATAATCAGTGCACATACGGAAAGTTTTATCCGGTTTCGAAACAAGTATGCATGGTGAACTCCAATCACTTTTACTGGACTCTATGAAATCGTTCTCCAGCAAATACTGAATTTCCTTTTTCAAGTATTCCTGTTTGAGAGGGTTCATCCTGTATGGGTGTTGTTTCACAGGTTTTGAATCTACAATTTCAATGTCATGAAAAATTTTGTTTGTCCTCGTAGGAATATCCGGAAACAAGTGCTCATATTCGAATAATAACTGTTTAAGTTCATTTCTTTCTTTTTGTTGCAAATGTAAAAGGTTCTGGTTTAGATCTTTCATAATTTCCGAATTCCGAAGATTTGTTGCTCCAAGATTAACGGTGTCCAAATGAATTTCTTCAGTTAAATCCTCAGTTTGTGGGACATGTACAACTAAATTAATTGTATAATTTACTTGGCTATCTCTTTCAATATACTAGTACTCCAGTAATTTATTTAGACCAGAGTACTATAATAATTGAACTCATTCATTTTCTTCTTTACTTTGTAAGGGCCGTAAAATCTAAATTGAAGAAAATTTTGAAGAATGAGCAAGACAGAATGAACTCTATTACAAGACTCAAATATTCTCTCAAGTAAAGTTTTATGAAACCATAGTTTCACTTTTGACTTGAATTGCGGAGTGCCAAATTCAAGCATAACATGCTGGTAAAGTCCAGACATGAAATTTGACCTTTGACCTGATTGGACAGATTTGGGAAGGCCAAATAGAGTAAAAAGCTTTATCAAAGCTTTTACTATAATATTCCTCAAAGGAATTGCTTCTAGGAATTTTGTTGACGCACACATTATGGTCAACAGATATTGGTTGCCTGACTTAGTCTTAGGTAAGGGACCAACACAATCTACCATAATTCTGCTAAATGGTTCGTCAAATGCAGGAATTGGTTGCAGATGTGCCTTAGGTATCTTCTGATTGGGTTTTCCTACCATTTGACAAGTATGACATGATTTACAAAATTTACAAACATCACTTTTGATTTTCGGTCAAAAAAAGTGAGTCAAGATCTTGTTATAAGATAAACAACATTTGCTAAAAGAAAATATCGAATTACTGAAAAAGAATTTTGAATCCTTTCAATAATCATTACAATAAAATGTAATGAAACAAAAATAAAATAAAAAAGAATTTTAAAACTAACACACAAGCAATCTAATTACATATATGTAACACTACCAATTTATGGAAGCAAAGGTACGCCCATCGTCTTTTTCTGGACATACAAAAAGCATTTCGAGACTACCATTGTGAATGTCAGTCACATAAGGAAATGGAATGTATACGAGCAGCTGGCTGTACAAGATTTATGTTGGGAGAAAAGTTAATTGGCTGAAAGCTGTATTTGTGCTGGCCTGCAAGACACTAGACAAATACACATGACTGTTAATTCTCACAATTAGGAGTAAATGCTCAACGCAGTAATAATAATAATAATAATAATAATAATAATAATAATAATAATAATAATTTTAATAATAATAGTGGTCCTCATCACCAATAATAGTAACAGGTAGAAGAAGGTTGCTTTCTTTAGGCATGTCCTCTGAATGATTACCGAATGAAAGATGGCTACTGTACAACTGTTTTTTTTATCACGTTAAGTATGTGTACTGATCACATAGTCGATACACATTAAATGTAGTATGTGCAGTTTAATATTTTGATATGACAACATGTTAAATATCACTTTATGCCATTCTGATTGGTCAAAATAAGCCGACGAAATTCTTGCGCAGTATTCTTTTAGCTGATTGGCTGCGATTGTGGGAACATTTCATTACCAAGCCTACTGGAACTTTTTGTTTTTACTAGTACTACTAACAATTTGGCGGTCATTTTTTCGAATCGACTGCCTCAAGGGATTTGTAGAAAAAAGGTCATGTCTGTCTGAATATGGCCCATTTACCCCCTAATCAGCTGGTTACGCCGGATTATCATGCGCTGAAAAATGAACAAAAGAAGAATAACAATAACAACTACAAGTAAAAATAAGGGAACTGGTCAATTAATTGCTTGTGTGTGGAAAGGAGTGGGTGTACTATATACCTGTAACATGGAATGCATCCTATATACAAGAGTGGTTTAAATTCGCCAAGCCTCGCAAAAGCTGGACATTCAGCTCGTTTCATACATTCAATATTAAATCATTACCCCATTTGAGATTCTCTGTATGTATGTATGTATGTATGTATGTATGTATGTATGTATGTATGTATGTATGTATGTATGCATGTATGTATGTATGTTGTTGTAATAGGGTTTAACGCCATTTTTCAGCACAAGATAGGCTATACGTGGCGGCCAGTATAAATGGTGGAGGAAGAACCAGGGAGAACCCCGGAAAGAACCACCGACCCACGAGAAGCTACTGGCAAACTTTCTCACGTACCAACATTGGCCGAGCCTGAGACTCGAACCCACGCAGACAGAGGTGAGATGGCAGTGATCCGTAACGGTGAGCGCTTTAGACCACTCGGCCACTCGGGGCCCCCATGTATGTATGTATGTATGTATGTATGTATGTATGTATGAATGTATGAATGTATGTATGTATGTATGTATATATGTATGTATGTATGAATGTATGTATGCATGTATGTATGTATTAAGGTTTACCAGCACAATATTGGCTTTGCTGTGTCGATTAACAGGTAAATTCTAAAAATTGTAAATGTAAATAATTTCCGAGAACGTTAGAGTTTGCAAAATGATCTAGATCGCTTTCTTCGAAAACAAAAAAGACGTATGCGTCATCTGCATTATTGAAAATATATTTACCATACTAGAAAGACTTGAACGACATTTAGTGTTTCCTCAGTCTTTTGAATGTTCGTTTTGTTACGACTCAGTGATCATAAACTAAGTAACTGAAAAGATCGAAAACTAACATGTTCTGTAAAATTCAACAAATAGTGTATTTTCCCTAAAATACAAGGTGAAATTTAACAAGAACGTACAGTATTGTGAATTAAATCCCAAAAATTCCAAAACGTTCACTCACAAGTCCAAACTTATAGAGTATTCCGAAGGAATTCCGGTAGTGTTCCCAATGAATTCCAATTTTGAAAGTGCTGATGTACCAATAGCCTGGAATAGTGTTGATGTACTAACGGTATTGATGTATCACAATGATGCAATCCAAAATGTCTCTAAAGGAATGGACCATAATCCGAAAATAGTAATTTAGTCAGAAAGTATTATCGAACACTTTGAATAATTTTAATAATTAAATGAATAATTTATTGAATAATTTAAATAATTAAATCTTATATTAAAACTGAATAGAACTACAAGACTGATTCCACTGGGAATGGGTAATTCTGATGTAAGCAGTTTTATATACCTCTCCACCTGAACTCTGTCACTATAATCATTTTTTAAAAATACTCTGTCATCTTAATGGAATTTTCCATCAAATTTGAAAACATGGTCAGTTTTGTTGACTTAAATTTTAAGCAAACCACCTTGGAAAAGAGTAGGTTGACCATGTTTTCCCTAGAGTTACCAATGTCCAGAATCGGTTCCACGTAAAATTGTTTACCTTCATGTAATAATAATCTTAAATATAATCTAAAATCATAGATAAAAATTAGCTATGTAATATGTTGTTTGCAAAAAAAAAAAAAAAAGACATTGGCCAGGTAGGTCCAACTTCTACCTTCAGTTATGGATAAAAGTCAATCACACAAAATTAGACATACATAGCAGTTTTAACAGCCATAACTCATGCCCCACCTGCCCCCAACACACACACACACACACACACACACACACACACACACACACACACACACACACACACACACACGCGCGCGCACTGTTTTTCATTTCCTACGGTACGTAAAAAAACAGCGTAGGAAATGTTTTGAGAAATAATGCACAGGGCCTTCACCCACTTAAGCTGAAAATGCAACATAATCTGTTTAAGTATATACTCAGTTCGTCACTTCCTATGCAAATGGATTGTGGGATGAGCAAATAAGTTTTACACTAGCTGGATATTATCATGCACTTTTGGATGATGCTAAAGATAAATTGCACTATTTTTGTCTATGCAGATCCTGATGTTCAACATAAATGATACTTCATACATAATGACGTCAGGTAACTGTCATTGCATAGCGTCGTCCACTGTGTGGGACAACGGTTTCACATTTGTATAGAAGAATACGAAACAACAACAAAAAACAATTAGTGGGTAACAAAAACAACAACAAACAAACAACAAAAATACAAGATCACAGTATACATGAAGGGTCTCTCCATTAAGTTTGTCATTTGTGCCATGGATAGACCTGCAACTACTGAGCTAATCTGAGTGATGAATTATCGGTGACAAAAATGAAGTTGCGATATGGAAGTTTATAGAAGCATTATCGACTTAGACTTTGATTAATGTAGGAGTACTTGCCAATCAGAATTCACTATCTTCGGATATGAATGAATATATAATCTACATGCCACTAGCTGCACATGATTTAGTGACACAAGATGTTGTTGAAAGCAGTAGGCATTTACATTGCAAGAGAGGGGGAGGGAGGGAGGGTGGACAGATGAAAAGGAAGAGAGTTCATTTTAATTTCAGATATCAGGTGCAACACTGTCAGTTCTCAGTTCTCCTCTTTCTAAAATCCTCCTCACGTTTTCTCATTCCTTGCAAGTACCGTTTTCCCTCATTCTTGTTCTTTGTTTTCTAATTCATCAGTTCTGTTGTACATAAAAATGAGAACAAAGCATATTTAATTTACTGCACATCAAAACTGTTACCTGTTTAACGATGTTACATAATGCTTTCCTGTGAATATTATGTCGGTGACTTATTTTGTTATTTTTTTCCTAAATCTTATTTTTTAATTGTTCAGTTGGCACTTTATAATCTGAATAACGTTAAAAACAATCTTTATTCGTCTTAATTGTTGCGGCGGGGGTTGGGGGAAGGTATAAGAACGGAAAGACAAGTACACTGACACGAATTTTCAAGGTGAAAGCGTACACTGAGCATACATTACGTATTACGTCATGGAGAAGTTCAATTCAACACACATTGCTTGTAATAAAGGTTTGCACCGCGTAATGTTCGTCTATTAGCACGCTTGTACAAAAATGTAACAAGAAAATGAATGCAAAAAAGTTTTGAAAAATAAAATCAATCGCACCTACTAGTTTACGTACATGTGAATCTATATTTTTCAACGGTATGCTACTTTGTAAATGGAATGGAAAAAAAGGACATTTTTAAAAAGTCATTACATCAATTCGCTATGTGGAACAAAAGTGAAAATCAGAGACAATAATACCTTTTAGGCTGGTTTTTGTTTAGTCATGTCTGCAGAATAACTTTAAAAACAAAAGCCTGAAGCCAATCTGAATCGCGATATTTTGTGTCAATATATATTATGACGATTCTTAGTTCGTGGTACCCATATTTCATTAAAACGAGAACCATGCTATATATAAGTATTTCAGGTTATGGCAGAGTACTTGAAGTCTTTTTATGGTGTCAATATCTTAGAATCACTCAAGTAAATTCCTGTCAAAACCAAACGGTGATCTACTTTGTAATGAAATGGAAGAAAACCAAAACAAATATTTTATTCATTCGATCAGTGGAAAAAAATAATCATGGACTCTCATACAATTTCTGCTGTCTTCAATTTGTTAAATATAAAGTTCAGTGCTACAAGATTTCTCACATAAGCCCGGCAGTTCGGAGTAAAAATGAGCAAACAAAACAATACAATTCATCATCTGCTGAAACCAATCAGTCAGTTATTAGTGTAGTAAGATAAACAAAAACAAAACAAAACAAAACCCAAAATAAACGCGTTGATATGAAAATCAATCGATCGTGAAAACTAAATTGAGTACTTTGGAATGCATGTCATTTACAAATTTAAGAATTTCCAGTGGGCAGATGTTTTCTCACATTAGGTGCCGGCATACTGCTACACAGCGTAATGCTGTGTGGGTTCTGGCTAACCTGCATTCCTTGCATTAAGATGTAATTCAGTGTGGATTAAAACAATTCAGCTGGTTCCAGTGCTGTCTTGTAATGTCATTATCTACTTCAAGAATTATTAACCGTAAGATATGATTATTAACAGATATATATCAACTTGTTTATTAATATATTGCATAACTTTTCAGGGAGTAGAACAATACGTGTAGTAATTTCTCTATTAAAGTGAAATATCAAATAAAATGTTTTCAGAATAAAAATTTGTTTGCATCATCTTGACACGTATCGTTTACGTTTTCTTCGTGTTCGTAAAGACTTTTGCTTTTAATGTTCTTGACACTTATCGAATTCTTCTTCACATTATTAAAACTGTTGGTTTTTAATGTTCTTGCAACGTTATTCACCATTGTAGGGAAACATAACTGCGTCCGAATATCTTATTCAATTTTTCTTTTTTATTTTTTTGTAAGAGAAAATCACCTTTTAGGTAAATGGTCTTAATTTTTCCAGCATAATATGTTCATGATTTTAATTGTATCGGCTATTTTAAATAACAAAATTTAATCTCAGTATAAGTCAGTTCTAAAACATGGTACCGTCTGTACTTGCCTATATGTCGAGTCCAACTGCAAACAGCATGGACCCTGATCTGCTGTCGCAAAATGCGCCTGCAGATCAGATTTTATTTTATTTGCTACACTAATTATTGCATACAAGCTACATAAACCCAGAACCCATATCTTCTGGCGCATTATGCCTCGGCAGATTTGGGTCTGTGCAATTTGCAGTTGGGCTAAAGTTATAAGTGAGTACATACAGTAATAAAAAAAAAAAAATACTCAAGATCGATACTGAGAGCTGCTTCCCAGTGACCACAGCTGGCACTGTATGCAGAGCCCATCAGCTGGAGTCCAGTCATAAAGCAATCAAACTGTACTATACTGTCTCAGTCTTTCTCTACCTGCCTCACTCTACTGGTTTTCCACACGGAACGGCCCAATTTAAATTCTATTTTAAACATGCGATAGGTTACAACGCTTAAAATGAAACAACTGAAATACTTTGGAACATTGAAATCTGAAAAGTTGACAGCATGCTCTTCATATATTCTTTCAGAAAATTAATATTCGTTATTAATCGTATTTTTCAAAAATCCCTCACTGTTAGTCCAGTTATAGATTTCGACTAGGCTTTTATTTTTCTTGGATTTTTTTGTTCACCCTCGTCGAAATCCTCTTGCAGGTTCTAAAGAAGGCATTCAGAAGAACTGCGTCCGCTTCATCTAGGCGACATCAGAATTAACTTGAGCGTTCGAACGGAAGTCTGCCCCATAAAACCGTAATCCATGGTTAAATTAGATACTTTTTCTTGCAGTAACTTTAAACCTTTAAAGTAGTTCTTATTTTCGTAGCAGCAAATCCTGAACTGAAAGAGCACCCTTATTAAAATCAACCTAAAATAACCCCTCCCCCAGGGCAATAAATAATCAGCGTTCAATTACATGCTAAAAGTTACAATAAAGACAATCAAAGTTTTAGGGAATGCAGTCACCAGCAACAACATAATAACTACTACTACTACTGCTACTTTCACACATATAGACAAATCCTTCTGTCTCCTGATAGATGATTTGGTTGGGTGTGGGATAACTATTCTCCTGTCGTCTTGTCATGTGTGACTGCTCTTGGAAATTTAAAGTGAGTTGAAATTAGTTATGGTTTATTGCTTTAGTTTTCTTGGATAATCCTTCAGAAACATAATGTATTTTATTTGCAGCCAGTATAAAATGTCTTATTTCATGTTTTTTTAGAGAAAGCAAACTCTGAGTTAATTATGTTTTTCCGAGAATACTTACCCAATCACATTATGTTAGGAATATTAGCCCTACTAAAAGACGAAAATCGTCTTATCCTGTCTATTTCAAATAGACAAAGGGCAGTAACCCTTTCTCATTACTTCCCCTTGATACCACCGGGTGTCTCCAGCTTTTAGCTGAGCGAGATACTAACAAGGTTTGCTTTTGGTTGGATGGGAGGGCTTTTAAGTAATATAATTCGGTAAGTATTCTCGGAGGAACATAATTTACTTAAAAATTTGCTTTCTCCTTCAAATACGTTCCCCAATCACATTACGTTAGGAGAATAAGTAAGAGTACGTGGGAATGCTGAGCATCCGACCTCTACTTCGGGTATCCTTCTGAGGATGATTAGCTGGATTCTCCGTGCGAAAGATAACCCATTCTCCTACTGACACAAGCAATACAGTCCGGGATCACGTGACGTGGAACTCTTATCTATGGCTGAAGATGAAGTTGAGATCTTCTCACCTACAAAAGTTTCACTGGCGAATCCAGCGAAACTAACAGACTGTGTTCATTGATCTAGTTGGGTCTGGTGGCCGTCTGTGCTGCTGCCACCGGCCCTACCAGATTCAAATTTTGTCTCTACGACGCTAAATCTCTGAGGCAAAAACTCGAGAAGATTGACTCTGCATGCCAGTCAACAGTTTCTACAATATCTCGGATCGAAACGTTACGTTCGAATTCGAGGCTCGCAGAGATGGTTCTGATCTCATGAGCTGTAATCGTCATGAGGCGACTCTGATCTTGAGACATCTCCGTACGCCGATTACGAGAGTAAGCCGATCGTATAACCCACTTCCGCTACGAAGCAAGGGTTTGAGATGTGATGTCTTGTTTTCCGGTCGTCACCGGGAGGATACGACATTTGCGCGTTCCACGACATGACTCTGTGCGTTTCAGGTAGTGCTTGGGAGTGCAGACAGGATCTTGCATGCTGCTCTCTCGACTTGTCTATGGAAGAGAGGAAGCGAATGAGAACTCTTTCGTTACTGACGGACGGTAACCGGTCTTTGGCTACAAAGTCTGATTGTGTCAGGAGGACTATCGAACCATCCGATCTGAA
The DNA here is from genome assembly GCA_016617855.1 of Megalonaias nervosa. Lineage (NCBI taxonomy): Eukaryota > Metazoa > Mollusca > Bivalvia > Unionida > Unionidae > Megalonaias > Megalonaias nervosa. Next base: position 19,580 of record JAECUM010034532.1, read on the forward strand.
CTGAAGATAGTTCGGGTCGACTGAAATGGCATGTAGCTCGCTTACCCTACATGCGGCAGCTAAAGCTACCAGGAAACATGTCTTGTATAACAGAAACTTTAGTAAGTGTGGGGTAGAGGCGTAAACTTTCTTGAGTTGAGCCTTGTTAGAACCCAGGACAGATTCCATGTCGGAAACGGGGTTGTAGATTTTGGTTGATGAAGATCAAAATTGGCTAAAATATCTGAAAAGTCTTTATAATGCCCAATGTCATATAGGTCATATCAGAATGTGCCCGATACCACTTTGAGGGATTGAGGCACTCAAAGGGACGATGTGATGGATCTGGCACCAGTCCCTAAACACGCACCACTTTCTTTCCTAAGCCTTCACAGTCGAGGGTCTTCCTGCTCTAGAGATTCTTTCCACAATGGAAGGTTTAAATTGTCTCGCAAGGCTGCCCTGATAAGAGCCAAGCGTGTAGAAGAAGACTGTCTGGACTGAGATGGAACACCATCGACCGTGGTTGCATAAGGAGAATAGGGTTGGCCAGGATCTTCCTGAGTAGGTCTATCGCTAGATGCAGTAGATCGGTGAACCAGGACTTGGCCTACCTGGTGGTGGGGGGGGGGGAGGGGGCGATCAGAATCATCTTGTAATTCTGACCCCGTAACTTCTGGGTTATTTTTGGTATCAGGACTGTGGGAGGGTAGGCAAAGGCTGGCAACCCCTCCCAACTGATTAACAGCGTATTCACATCCCAGGCTTCTTGGTCTTGAGCTGGAGAGACGTCCCCAAAGGGCGCAGATCCGAGTAAAGACCGCTGGGTGGAGAGACCATTCCATGTGAAGGACTTGACCTCTCCTGGATAGAGTGTCAGCCAAGACATTGAATCTGCTGGAAATGTGTCTGACTTGTACGTTGATATGGAGATTATTGCAACGACGTTGAAACTGCCAAATCAGATGATTTAATGACCTCAGCGGGATTCCCGTTGTCAGCCAACCTGGGTAGCGTCACTGACGCAGATCGAATATCGTGGGTGATCAGGATGGCTTGATCGAGGGGGGCTTGGAAAAGGGCGCAACTAGGTCAGCAATGACATCCGTAAGGGGCGCATGAAAAGGCGACCGAGCGGGATCAGGTTCGCCGGTGCATTGAGGAATTGCAAAAGCTCTCTCGCTAAAATACAAGTCTTGTTGGAAACAAACTCTTGATGATTCTGGTAACACGAACACGAGGAAGCCGACCATATTCCGGTTGGTTAAGAACTCCATACTGACTATTCCAAGTTTACAAGAAAGCCTAAATGAGCTAGACGAAAAAGAAAATAGTTCCTGCCTTGGAGTAAGAGAGAACTTACCATGTGTTTCTGGAGGATGTCGTTCAGGTACGCTGAAGTCGTAGTAGATCACATCGACCGGAATAGGGAGACGACGCAATCAATAATCTAAGTGAAAGCCCAGGGGATGATGGTGAGGGCAAAGGGAAGAACAGTGAATTGACAGACGGTGTCGAGGTAAGCAAAATGGAGAAACTTGTTGGAGACGGGCTCGGTTGGGATGTGAAAGTATGCCTCTGTCAGATCGAGACTGACGGCATACTCGCCTCGTCTGACGGTGAGGATTGACCTGCCGTCTCCAGCTTGAATTGGGTGAGGCGACTCCAGTCGATGGTGAGTCTCAACTTGCCGTTTGCATTCCAAAAAAGAAACAGCTTTGAGTAAAACCCTGGGGATTGTGGTCTTTACACAAGCTCTATCAATTTTTGTATGAGCGACGGCATCTTCTGTTGTAGAAAGGCATTTTTCTCCCGCTCTGACGGTGTATTCGTGAAGAGGGAAGAGGAGGAGGGGGAGGGGATTGTTGATAAAGGAAACCTGAAGCTCCTCCGAATGACCTGGGTCTCCCACGTTCTGGGGAAATAGGGAGATTCAGTGAGCTCAACATCGTTTTCTTGCCGCCTCTGTACGATTATATTATATCTTAGGGATCAATGTTGGTGCACATGTTACTGAGAAGATCCCCTGTCCTGAGGCCGCTTATTATCCCTTCACCCTGACAGGGACTGAGTGGTTCCAAATGCCCGTGTGGGTTGAACGGCGAGGTGGAGAGGCATTTCCTGTACTGCCTGCCTCCAAATGTCCTCTATTCTTCCTCCAAAGCAAAGGTGATCCGAACAGGGTCGTCCGGAAAGGTAGGGTATGATAAGGCTGGAGAGACATGGATCGCACACATGCGACTTATCGTTTCCAGAGTATATTGGCCGAACCCAGGAAAGTATTGGCTATGGTATGGTGAACAGCCTTGGTCATGGACCCTAGCATCCTGTCCGTCGACTGCCAAGCGTGGCTATTGCCCAGTGTCTGCAACGACATCCCGAACCAGCTCTGACGGACATGGAGCAGAGTTTGCCCGCCCTATAAAACGACGAGCGTACGAATGAACAGTCACTAAATTCTTGGTCAAGTGCCGAGAAATCAGTTCTGAAGGTGTATGGTGTCTTAAGTCCTCATCTTCCTCCTCATGGAGATCTCCAAATTCTTTAGAGCAGCGGTAAAGGTGGTTGGCATTCTGAAGTAGTCAACACACTAAAAATGTCCTCGACGGCGGCTTGAAAGCTAAACTTCAGTCCGTTCTATGGTCGGATCTGAGTAAGATGTGAAGGATTGTGGATTTGAAGGAGTTGCGTCGCACACACTGTCGAATGGTCGGCCTGGAAGCTGGCGGTATAGAAGGCGTTCCGGCTATCACCGGTAACGGCCGTTCCAAAGGCCTTGCTGGACAGACAGATTCTAGGGCATTTCGCCGACAGTACGGTTGGACGGAAAGACCTGTCACTAAGATCTCCGTAAATCATAGTTGCTGTACCGATTCGACGAAAAGGCCCCCCCCCCGCCCCCGTGTTAGAACGTCTTGACGGGCGGCGACGGTGAGGTTTTAATATGCTTTAGATCCAGTGGATCCGGTGTGAACCGCGTGTGGTCGGTCCGCATGCTGGCGATATATAATTCGGTCCGGCATCACCGGTACCAGCCGCATTAAAGGCTTGGCTGAATGGACAGATTTCTCATTGAAATCTCCGGTACAGTAATGATAAGATGCCGACGGCGTGGCTAGAGGGACGGATGTGTCACTAAGATCCCAACTATTTGGCTGGACCACTTCAACGGAGAGGTCCCAGTGCTGGGACTGATGAACTGCCGGTGTCGGCTGGACGGTAGACGATGTCGGGACGGCCGGTGACTGCTTGATGGCCGGTAACGTTTTGGCAGTATTAACATTATCTTGGCTGTCTGAATATGGACAATTTACCCCAACATCGGTTTGTTATGTTATGTATAACAGTATCATCATAAGAAAAATGGCGTAAAACTCCAAGACAAGAAAAACAACAAGAAGTAAAACTAAGGGTATTGCTCATTTGATAGCGAACGTTTGGGGTTGGGTGGAGGGGATAGGGCGGTGTATCTGTAACACAGAATCCACCCAATATACAAGCGTGGTTTAAATGTTAACTTACAGAAGTAAATAAACTCACATCTGTTCACAGAAGACTGTAGTCATAAACCAGTCTCCCAACTGACAGAACTTTATCCAATCAAATCATATTTACGAAGTAAATATGTGATGCAAATCCGACTCAAAAAGAAGTTTGTTTACGTCTTCTACACAGTGTACTGTTCCAAATTAAATAATGCAAATATCCGGTCACAAATAAATTACAGTAAATATGGGAATTTCTGCATCCAGTAATCCTATTTCACATAAAAATTGCAACAATTTAATGTTTCATTGTGAAAGCGACATTTTAGGGTAAGCATGTACGCTAGGCCTACTGTGTACCGTATCAAACAATGTGACATCACACGCAATGATCGTTCTGTTTTGAACAATGATTTTGTCATTATAAAATGTTCTGTTTATTTGGATGGATACTTATTCTTTGATTTAAAATTTGTAAAAAAGTACAATCTACTTTTACTAGTTCAACTTTGTTTGGGACTATATTTTATGCACACCAAATGAAAGTTGCATCGTCTGTCAGAATGAATGAAATTATTCATTCTTCTTTCTATCTAAATAATTTCCAAGGAAATAAAAACTATGTGGTAAAAAGAATCTCAAATGGATAATGATTTAATATTAAATTTATGAAACTCGTCGCATAATGTCCAGCTTTTGCTCGCCAAAGCTGGACATTATTTAACTCGTTTAATAAATTCAGTGTTAAATCATTACTCATTTGAGATCCTCTGTTTACAACATGCTTACGTGGGGATTATTAATTAATAAGGACTAAAAATTTAATAAGTGGAAAAGAACATTTAAAAACTTTTTATTGAAATCTTGCTACTGCTTTTAACAGTTACACATTACAGACAGCCGCCTAATGGAACACAAAAAGCACATAATAGAGGAATTCACAGTGGTCGTGTTAAAGATTTTCTGTCAACCAGTATATATAGGTGAAGGCTAATGAATTCGTAACATTGAAACAGGTTTTTAGAAATAGACAAAACGCCATGTGTATCGAAGGTAGTTGACATATATTTGCACTTTCTACGGTGGCAGTAAATTGTTTAAATCTAAAACAAAGGTCGGCAATACGTGTATCATCCTAAATAGTTTCCAGCACGGTTCTTTGTCTTCATTTAGCTTTAACGTATTGACTTATTGTACTCTGATATGTTGTTTTCCTTTTACTATTCAGATCTGCTTTCGTCTACTGTACACGCAGAGGATACTCCACACACTAAGGCCTGCAAGAAGGTGTACCAGTCTTGTATGGATGGCAAGGAGAAGACCGATGGAAGCATAGAACAAGGTAGATATTCATCGGTAACCAAACCATCATGGGATAAGGTAAACTTTGTCTATGTAGCATCTATTGTTAATTATAATCAGCATTGTTTCACTTTACAAGCTTCTATGTATAATTGATAGCTTTCGGGAGTGTTCGAGAATATTAGTTCCAAAATCAAACTTCCAGGTCCCGTATTCTCGAAACTTTTTGAGCTTGTACTTTCTCAAGTTCAATGTTTGGAAAGCTTGATATTCAGGAAAAATAATCAGAATAAAGTCCGAATTTTTAAACTTTGCTTCTTCTACTAACATGCTACCTTTCAATGTACTAGATATATTCCAGGTACTGAATTTGTGGTTTGAGCATAAGCCTGTTTCTTTGTGTTTAAAAAGATTAAAGAATACAGGGCCAACTCTCATGTTATTTATTGGCAGATATGTTGCATACGGCCCTAATAAAATCAATTATTTATGACAAGGGGTGATTTATGCTATAATCTCAGTCAGCGATTAGATATGTTCTCAGAGAGAGAGAGAGAGAGAGAGAGAGAGAGAGAGAGAGAGAGAGAGAGAGAGAGAGAGAGAGAGAGAGAGAGAGAGAGAGAGAGAGAGAGAGAGAGAGAGTTATGGATGTTGTTAGTTGACTAAAGTCCTGCATACTAAATACCAGCTAGGAATGACTTGTATTGAACACTTGTTGAAGAAAGATCCAAATGATGCTTGTGTGTGTTTGTTTAGAAAAATGTTATGCACCACCACCAACAACAACAACACGCCATTTCGGCTCTGCTCGTGCGACAAGGTGTGTTTAATCGCCATTCTATTCCTTTTCATGAGAGTTTCAGCACTGGTGGACTTTCTGGGTGGATTCGATTTTCCATACGCGTCTTCAGTAAGAACCGACGACATAACAGATATTTTGGCCTCTGCAACCATGCTGTATGGTGTCTCACCCTTTTTTAAAGTAATCGTTAAAGGCAACAACATAATGGTAAGAAATACCTTTTTTTTTTCTTTTATGGTCCAATATTTTCTGTTATTTATGTAACTGTGTCGTGGAAATTACCTGCATTTTTATATCTGCCCATTCACGGTGCCGACCGAAACATCTGTATCAATTACTGTTTCGCATTAAACATTTAGAACATTGTCTCATACGAAAGAATCGACTTACAATTTGAAATTATTGTACTATATAGCCACTTTTGTGCTGACGTGGCGTAAAACACTATTCATAAATGCATACCTACCTACCTACCTACATGCATACATATAATAGTACGAAATTTTGTCATTAATTGCAGCTCCTGAACAGATTTACTGAAGATACGGTAAAATACTTGTACAATACGGAAAACTTCTACAACTATCGTTTCCTGCAGCCAAGTGATTACTATTATGGGGATGAGGTTCACAATGAGGTAATCCATCTTTTCACACGTTATTTTAAATTTCTGTGGGAAATTTCCCTACGTTTAGACTGGTCTATAAGAGTTTAAAACAAGTGCTTTTCTATTTAAGTTTCTTGAAACTAGAACTAGATTTATAATCAAGGCATAAATACAAAACGCATCTCCGACCTCTGACCTCCAACCCATTTTGTTGGCTTCAGAGCTGATCTGTCTTGCCCAAGGCACCAATCCATTCGGCCATTGGCGGTTATACCTAACTGAACAAACTTCATATAGTATTTAGGTGGCATCAAATGCCACACGGAATCGTTGCTTTATATGCTTGTTTAATTGGAGGAAGACAGACTGCTTTAAATAGTTCATTTTATTTCATTTGATAGGGTGGATAACTTTAGATGGTAATTACAATTGAGCGTAGTGGAATGATAGCGCAGGGACTTAAAACTTAGCATAGCTATCAGAATTCGGCAAGTCAGTGATAATATGTCACACTTAGCTATATTTACATTTCACACGGAATAGGGATTCTAACGATACTAAATCATGAATGTTCATGAACAGGGGACTTGTATTGTCTTTTGTATGGTTTTGAGAGTCGTCTTTGACTCTCCGGTTGCTGTCGAGAGCAAAAATATACGTATGAACATGGGATTTTTATTATCACATTATTATTATTATTATTATTATTATTATTAAAAAATGTAGTTTTTGAAACGAATTTCATTATTATTCTGCCATGTACTTATGTTGTTCAAAATTCCTGAATTCTTTAGGTGTTACTGGCGTACAAAAGATATCTTATAGACTTTGTCGCCACAGTCCTTGGTCTGGACGAAACAATGCAGCGAAGTCCAAGTTTTACACAAATGATGGACGAGATCTACCAGTTGGAAATATACATACACAGGGTAAGAACAAAATGGTGTTTTTCCTTAACATATATGTAGTCAAAATAAAGCAGCGACGAACAGTGGAAGTTTCATATTGTTGAAGATAATGTGTACCACATTTTAATAAAAAGTCAGATGGAATCAGGTAGTCTTAAAAAAATTTATCCAGTTGTTTCATTATTTTCAAATTTATGTGTGGACGAATGTTGCACGTGTCTCGAGAAAGATGTATCGTTCGAAATAGTGGATCATTTCATGGAATGTATGCAACAAAAATCTCGCAGTGTAGAAAAATAGTTTCCTACAAAAATCCTCGCAGTGTAAAGAGTAAAATTTCATAGGAGAATCCGTCGTGGTGTATAGAGTAAATTTTCCTACGAAAACCCTCGCCGTGTATAGATTAATATTTCCTACGAAAACTCTCGCGATTATGGAGTAATATTTCCTACGAAAACCCTCGCGATGTATAGAATAATGTTTCCAACAAAAACCCTGGCAGTGTATAGAGTAATATTTCCTACGAAAACCCTCGCGGTGTATAGAGTAATATTGCCTACGAAAACCCTCGCGGTGTATAGAGTAATGTGGCAGCGTATAGAGTAATGTAATAATTTTTTGATTACGAACTATTGTCAACAGAAAAAGAAGATATTTATGTTTATCTACAGTATATTCATCATTTCTTAAGTTTGACAGATATCTATTAATGCATTTCTGTTCTTCATTAAAAATTCAGATCATAGAAGGTTTAAAGTATCCAGACCGCTTTCCTTTTTACAGGTGATGTATACTGAAGATTCTACGAATCTGTCCAATAAAATGTTCAACTGTGACCAACAAATGTCCATAAGAGACTTGTCAGACCGGTACAGTTACAGGACATCCTGGAGTAGGTTCTTCACCTCACTTCTAGGAACTTCCGTTAACGACACCTTTAAAGTCTGTCACGCGGAACTTTCATCGGAACTTCAGAATGTTCTACTTGGGTTTTCACCTCTGGCCATCAAGCGATACATTATCATCACTGTTTTATTAAAAAGTGATATCTATACAATTTTACCAGGGCGGATTCCACGTTATAAGGAACGTAACTGGGAGGATGACCAGTTTTTAAGGGTTGATGGTACCAACCTTAATTTCTTTTGCGTAAATTTTATGTCAAAATTCATTCCATATTCTTTCGACAAGGCGCCATCTATGACAGTACTTGAGTCGACTAGGATTTTATTATCTGAAGTAATAACCTCTTTGACTGAGGTCATACGGTCAATGTACTGGGTACCCCTGTTTCAGACTGAACATCTGTTAAAGACCTTCACAGGTTTTAATATGAGATATATCGGTGATATATACAATTTCTCCATATTAGAAAATATAACAGTCAATCAAAACTTTTTCGACAATTTTCATAGACTCATTACTTTCAAATATCGGCAGTACTTCCGGAAAATTCAATGGGAACCACTGAATGTACGAATACAAAGACTTATCAAAGTATCTGAGGAATTTATTGGTAAGTATTTTCTTATCTGGTTATCTTTATACAAGTAACAAACTTGGGTCCTCTTTATGGAACAGGCAGTGTGAATATTGCATTCTATTTCTACCACAGAGAGACTGGATACTGGGTTCTGTGTATACAACAGACAGACTAGATACTGGGTTTTGATACAACATACAGACTGTATATGATAATCAACAGGCAGACTGTATACCATGATCAGGAAAGAGCTTTTTTTAATTTCATAACTGAAGAGGCTGAAACGAATAATGTATCGTGTTTGTTTAACTTTGTATTGCCGTTAGAAAAGTTTATTTAATAAATAATTATAATTGTATTCCAATAAGGCCCAACTTGGATAAATGATTTAGCTTTGAGTTCGTCTTCAGCTGAATGTTCCACAAGTAGTTTCGAAAATATTACCATACTTGACATATTTTGTGAATAAGGGTGGTCTTTTTCGTCTTAATTTAAAGAAATTATCATTGTAAACTATTTTTGAAAATTCCACCAGAAACGATTGTATTGAATATATACTTATAGTGAGAATTGGCATAAAAGTAGCCGGTCTACGGGACCCGAGAAATCTGAAAGAGGAATGCTGCCCATTCTCGTCATATGCATAGCATGCCATGCCACTCCTCTCCCGTGCACAATATATAAAACATGCAATCAGACTGTGCATTTCTCGATCGAATCAATGCTTTAATTTTAAATATCTTTTAAAAAATTCTTGTCAACTTAAGATCCAGCACAAAAGTTTAATTTTCTTGAAACATGTGCAGCCTATTTTTTTTTAAAAAAATTAATATTTATTTGAATAAATAAAGTGAAAACAGAGACATCTATAACATGGTTATATATGTTGCTGGTAAAAGAGAGACGTAATTTAATATCTGTTTTTTTTTTGTATTTTCAGAATTGCCCAATGCAATATTAAAACCACCGTTGTTTTATAGTCAGACCAGCTTGCCCTTGTTTTATGGATCTTTCGGAACATTCATCAGTCAGCTTTTATCCGAAGTTTTTGACTTAGATGGTGAGCTATGTGACGATTTAGTCCCACCCTCAATTGAATTCACTCTTGGCAATTATTATTATCACAAGAGTATATATGACTGTTGTAGCTTATTAAAATTTATATATTCCCTCACTTTTGTAACCAACATTTCTTATATACGATTTAAACGAGAATTCCGTGATTGTGAAACGTATCCCCGTTGCTTTCCTTTTGGACCATTCCCTCCCTTCCCGCCTCAGAATTATATGACCCTATTTAACGTAAGGCCATACAGGGACCTATTTAAGCTGTATATGTTCATTTGTATTTTCACGTCTAGTAAACATGATTCTGCTTAAAATGCGGAGATGTTAATAGTTTCTAACTCATAATCCAGAGGCAAGTTCTTCACTATTTCGAGAAAATATGAAGTTATTAGTGTAGTAGAGTAGCGAACGTTTTCAAAACGATGTAGGAATCTCGTGCCAACAATTTTTTGGGTATGAAGTCCATTACGCCAAAAATTAGTTACAGTTAAACAACTAAGTATTGAAATTGCCTTTTTGTAGCCTTGGTCAAGCTGCTTTTGGAAGAGAAGCTAGATCATAGAGTAGCGCTGACAATAGCTTTCCGCCTGCAGTGTCTGGTAGAGCAGTACAGTCAATATACCCTTCTTCACACATATGATACATCTTACAAGGTATTGTTTTGACCACGACATTTTCGCTACATAAGAACGTATATTTTTATCATATCTTTCAGCTGAAAAGGATGATAATTACTTGTTTTATCATTCAGCTGATGGCCACGCATATTTAGGAAATATTTCTGCCATTATGCATGTTTTTCAGACAACTCGAATTAATTTCCTTATTCTTCGACTCTTCTTCTTCTCTCTCTCTCTCTCTCTCTCTCTCTCTCTCTCTCTCTCTCTCTCTCTCTCTCTCTCTCTCTCTCTCTCTCTCTCTCTTAAATCTTAATATATGTAAAGAGTGTATATTAATATAAGCAACGAAGCTGTCCAAACAACAAAAACAATGTCTCAAGTATTAACTTATTTAAGGATTGTTTTCCAAATAAACTGTGAAAATTGACAATGACTGGACTTATATGATCTGTTTCTATTTCGAGATTCAGTGTCACACATGCATTATCTTTCTACAATCTACAGCATACGGTGCAAAACTTGAGGGACAACTCTTGATTAAATAAAATACTAAAATTGTTTAATTATCGATTTTAAATCTCATCAAACTCATGGTCTTGTCTGACAACGACAGGGAAATCAGGGGCAAATAAGTATTGATTGCAAAACCGAAATTAACTGAAAATCGAAGTTCTAGTGCAACGTCTGTTACTGAACTAGTCTCCAAAATTGCCAATAGGTAAAATTACAACCATTAAAATCCTTTCTTTAAAGATATTACGCTCTGAATATTCTTTTGGATATGACCGCGATTCTTGTGAATCACACACACACACACACACACACACACACACACACACAGATATATATATATATATATATATATATATACTGCTACTCATATACCTAACAACAATATATATATATATATATATATATATACATAACGATTCTATGGTCATAAAATATGTAACAGAAAAGTACGAAAACCAAGTTTTGTAAAATTCAATTAATAATTTATTTCCCTAGAATACAAAGTGAAAATGTAAAAAAAAGGAACTTTCGGTATTGCGAATTAAATCCCAAATAATTATAGAATTACTAACAGAAGTCCTAATGAATGATGTTCTGAATAATCATTGGTGGTATTCCAAATAATTTCCAACGCTAAAGGTGTTGATGTGCCTATGGTGGCCAGTAGTCTTTAATATACTAATGTACCAATGTCCTGAATAGTATTGATGGGGGCTCATCCTTGGAATACGAATTTCTCTAAAATATTCCCGAAAAATTTGTTTTGGAAGTTTAAATTTACTTTGTTTTGGAATTTAATTTTCTAAGTCCCAGGTATTATTTCACGTAAAGTTTTACGAAACCAACAAGCTTTTGTAATGTCATCTAAAGTGTAGACCTTTATTTTAAATTACTCCAGCTTGCCAGACAAAATGATCTCTCTGAGGCGAAAGCTTCTTTAAAGAAGCAAAAAATAAAAATTATTTTGGTTCAGTATTTGGCAGAAAATATATTTTGGATAAAATTGCTTTGGATTTGATTAGTCAATCTCCATCTAGCCCCAATATGCAAGTTATGGAATTGAAATTAAAATGCAACAATGCAAGGGCGTTAAGAAAGCTTGAGCTTCAGAAAGAGAAAAGAATAGAATGAAATGCAATTAGAGAAAGAGGAAAGAGAGAGGCAAATGCGATGAGAAAGAGAGATGCAATTACATAAAGAAGAGAGACAAAACTGCAATTAGATAATGAGGAGAGAGAGAGAATAGGTGAATGCAATAAAAGAAAGAGGAAAGAGAGAGGGAAAGACAAATGCAGATGCAGAGAGAAAGAGAAAAGGAAGAAAGAGAATTTCAGTTTAGATTAAAATAGTTAGAGCTGGCAAGTGAAACCACCACTTTGCACACAAGTTCAGATTTTGATGTTACTAAGAATATTAGGACAGTACCCCCTTTTAAGGATAAAGAAGTAGATAATGTTTTCCTCATTTTCAAAGAAATCCGAAAATTTTAAATGGCCAAGGGAACATTGGACTCTGTTATTACAAAGTGCACTTTTTGGCAAAGCTCGTGACATCTAAACTTTCCTGTCAGTTCAAGAAAGTGTTGATTATGGTCTGGTTAAGGAACGTATCATGAAGCGTTATATGTTAGTACCTGAGGCTTATCGACAAACGTTTAGAGAATATAAAAAGAAACTGGACAAACCCATATCGAATTTGCAAGAGAAAAAGAGCAATTAATTGTTAGTTGGTGCTTGGCCAAGAAGGTTAGCCAAGATTACGAAAATCTCAGACAACTCAAATTAGTTGAAGAATTCAAGAATTGCGTCCATCTAACCTTGATGAGCACAAGGTCGAAATTTTAGAAAATGGTGATCGTACAGCTGACGAATATTCCTTAGCTCATAAAGTATCTTTTGTCAGTAAGTCTTCCACTCTTCAGTCTTCTGGTAAAAGCTATTTCAGCACAATTCGAGCACTTCCAAATCTCAGTCTGGCACAACTTAGAGAATCAAGTTTCTGATAAGAATGATCAGAAGTCCGTATCTATTCCCACGTGCACCTGTTGAAAGAAGAAATTATTTCTGATTGCTTCAAATTGAAATATAAGCAAAAGAACCAAGACAGACATATTCCAAATGCTCTTATTTCTAAGAGGTCAAGGTACCGGTCATGTATTAAAAACAATATATTTGCTGGATCAAACAAACCCCAGTCTGATTTTATTATGGGAAATAATGAGCCATTCATATCGAAAGGTCTATATCACTCATAGGTGATTCTGGCAATCATATCCTTATTAAAATTTTAAGGGACACAGGAGCCGTTCAGAGTTTTTATTATCAGGTACTTTGCCTTTTCTGAGAAGTCTTCTAATGAGAGTTTTCTTATTCAGGGAGTATAATGCGGTTTTGTCAAGGTTCCTCTCCATTGTGTAAATTTGTCATCAGACGTAGTCTTAAGACCCTTGACAGTCGGAACAGTGTCGTCTTTGCCCATTCATTTATTACTAGGCAATGACCTAGCTGGAGATAAGGTTGTGGTTCATTCACTTGTAACTGACAAGCCTTGTGGATCAGAAAGTCGATCTGTGGCAAAGAAAGCTCTTGAGAATGATGCTGATTAGTAAATTATACCGACACATTTGTTGGTCAGGCTTTTGATGAGGTTACATTTGCTCCTGGCGTGGATCAATCAAAAGGTATTGATCATAGTGATCCTCTTTTTTTCTACTCGTCCCGGTTATTCGAATCAGGATGACAAACAACAATCACTTTTCGCAAACGGGAAGAGATCCAGAGATCTCCCGTTTCTTTCAGAGGACTATTAGAGAAACTGAAGCTACAGAAGTACCTGTTTGTTATTTCTTTTAAAAACAGGGTCCTTATGAGAAAGAGAAGACCATCTAAGGTATCCGCTGATGACGAGTGGTCAGTGAGCTATCAAATTGTTGTTCATATAGACAGGAAATTCTTACTCTAGCTCATGAACAAGATCTTGAGTCATTTATATTGGCCAAAGATTAAAAGTGATGTTTGTAAATACTGAAGATCTTGTCATACTTGTCACTTGGTAGGAAAACCAAATCGGAAGATACCTAAGGCAACCTATTCCTGCATTTGACGAACCGTTCAGCAGAATAAAATGGTAGATTGAGTCGGTCCCTTACCTACGACCAAATCAGGCAACCAATACTTGCTGACCATAACGTGTGCGTCTACAAGATTCCCATTGGCAATTCCTTTGAGGAATATTAAAACTAAAAGGATAAAGAAAGTTTAGATAAGTTATTTTTTTACACAGTTTAGCCTTCCCAAATCTGTCAAAGCTGATCAGGGGTCAAATTTTATGTCTGGAATTCATGAATTTAATGTTGTTGTTGTTGTGGGGCTTAACGCCATTTTTCAGCACACGATAGGCTATACATGGCGGCCAGTATTAATGGTGGAGGAAGAAACCGGGAAATCCCCGGAAAGAACCACCGACCCACGAGAAGCTCATGAATTTAAAGGTGCTTTAGAAAGATACGATTCGTTCATATTGTTTTGATTCTAGACAAGATTGGGACGAAGATTTTCATTCACAGTTGCTTGCTGTTACGGAATCAGTTCAAGAATCTTTAGGATTTTGTCCCTTTGAACTTAGGTTTGGAGATAATGTCCGTGGACCATTAAAGTTGTTAAAAGAGAAACTTCTTTCAAATGAAGATATAAATATTTTTCTTCTCGACTATATATCTAATTTTAAATACAAGTTGTCACAGGCTTGTGAAGTTGCAGGAACTCATCTGAAGTCTGCTCAGTCAAAAATGAATTTAAGGTATGACAAAAATACAAAGGAAAGGAGTTTTCAGCCTGTTGATAGAGTTCTGGCTCTCTTGCCCTTAACTCAAAATCCTCTTCAGGCTAAGTATTATGGTCCTTACACAGTTGAAAAGAAAGTAAATGATTTAAATTAGATCATTAATACTCCTGGCAGGCGAAAACGAAACAACTTTGCAATATAGATAATTTAAAGGAGTATGTAAATAGAGATAGCCAGGTTAATCATGCAGTCATTTAGTTGTACCTACCCACACAAGTGAAGATTTAAGCGATAGAATGCAATCGGACTGTAGTCACTTTGGTGCAACCAATCTTCGGAATTCAGAAATAATGAGTAATCTAGACCAGATACTTTCACATTTGCATCCACAAGAAAAGAGTGATTAAATAAACAAATATTACTTGAATATGAGTACATGTTTCCAGATGTTCCAGCACGAACAAATAAAATCTACCATGACGTTGAAATTGTAGAATGAACTCTCTCAAACAGGAATGTTTGAAGAAACGAAATTCAATATTTGTTGGAGAATGATATAATAGAACCAAGTAAAACTGACTAGAGTTCATCATGTATTCTTGTACCGAAACCAGATAATATTTTCCGCATGTGAAGTGACTATAGCAAAGTGACTAGTGGGACCAAAACAGATTCATTTCCATTGCCAGGAATTGATGATTGCATTGACAAATTTGGAAATGAAAATATGTCACAAAATTTGACTTTCTGAAAGGATTCTGGCAATTCCACTGACGAAAACGGCAAAGGAAATTTCGGCATTCGTACTCCAGATGGACTTTATCAATGGAAAATGTCTTTTGGGATGAAATATTCGCCTTGTACTTTTCAACGTTTTATGACATGATTACATCTGGTCTAGATAATTGTGATGCTTATATCGATGATGTCATCATCGGCAACGATACCTGGAAAGATTACTTCGAGACGATTCGGAAATTTTTTAACAGACTCTGGGATGCAAATTTGACAATTAATTTATCCAAAAGTGAGTTTTGCCGTGCTTATGTTACATTTCTAGAACACGTTAATGTTAATGATTCTAGGATTAATCCGGACCTAATTCGCAATATCGTAAGTTACTTTACATTTTCACTTTGTATTCTAGGGAAGAAATTTTTTTTTTTTGAATTTTGCAAAGTTTCATTACATTTTTTTAATACCATAGAGTCTTAACAGCAAATTGGAGACTCTTGTTCGGGATACGAATTTCTCTAAAACATTTAAGAAAACTTTCCTTTTAAAATTTTAATTCGCAATGTTTCGAATTTTCTAAGTCCCAGGTATTATTTTACAATATGGCATTGTAACGATAAATGGATACAGTTGCAACGGTACCAGTAGTTTTAACCTTTGTGGTACACCATAGAGTGTCACTCGTAAAAACAATTGCATAGACATTTTACAGGATTAGGCAGCGAACGTTCATTTATGTTTATACAACTTCCAAGACGTGTACAATTTCTGTAGAATTTGCTGGCAAATTGTCGTTAGGTTTAAAAACACACCAAACCAACCCCCTAAACACACACACACACACGCGCGCGCGCGCACACACACACACACACAAGCAAAAAACAAAACAAAACAACAAAAAATTAAAAAAATGCGCATTTATTACCTGTCACAAACCGACTATAGTTGGTTTAAAACGGCTTAGCCAATAGTATTTTGTGCTGCAGCTCTTATGCATTACGTAAATGGCTTCACTAACGCAAAGAGGATTACCTTTTGCTCAACCTTTGATAATTTCATACCTTTCTTTTTCACATTAAAGTGGATTGAATGATTTTAAACTCTTTCTCCACGGGTCGATGCCATCGTGATGTTAAAACTGCTGCCATGTTAGGAAATATTCTTTCCTTGAAGGCTCTATCCTACAAGCTGATTTCGGGTCAATAACAATTTCAGAAATTTGTCTTTAAAATTTAGTTAGCGTTATAAAAATACCGATTTCTTCCAAAAGAAATTTTATTTTATTATTACAGAAAAAATATTATGGCAACTTTATGACACAGAGAGCAGTAGCACTTGATTGTCCAGGGGACTTCAGCCCTGCAGGGTTATACCAACGTATCTTATGAAAGCCTTAAGCTTAGACTTTCGAAATCGAACTTAATGCATAGTGTCCGTGTTATCGAGGTCAAGAAGGATTTAAGGTTATTGAAGCACGTGCAAACGGAGCTCTCCTTATCCATTTTTCATGATGTTTGAAGTTTTATGAGTCAGCAGTACCATTCCCTATGGACTTTGAAAACAAGCATGTTCATTAAAAAGCCTCATAACTAAAACACCTCATAACTAAAGTCGTAACATACCATTGATATCCAGTTTTATGTTGATAAAAGATATTTGTGTACGCTTTCTTCGAATAATAATAATAATAATAATAATAATAATAATAATCGACTTTCTTTAACAAGAAAAGCACATTTGGTCATGAAAGA
>JAECUM010034533.1:2500-17670 GCA_016617855.1 Megalonaias nervosa
ATTGATACTAATGTCAACACTGTTAAGGCATGTTTCATAGATAATCAGCGTCTATAAGGTGATTACGATTACAAAAATTAGATGAAAAGTTACTAAAGGTAAACAAAATTGATTTAAAGAAAACAACCTGGTTATATGAGGAAAAGAGATTTACTAATCAACTATAGTGATGATGACTACAACATTAAAATGCTGGGATGTTCTAGTATTTCGTCTGGAAAGACGTGTTCATTGATGCTCGGAAACGGATAAAAATATTTAAATCAGCTATGCCGATAGCAACAATCACGGGGAGCACTGCAAGCGTATCTGCACTACTAGAGATTCCAATTTTGGGGGGTAAGGTTCAGATTTCTTCCAGGAATAGCAGCATCAGAAATAATGCACTCAAATTGGATGATAAAGATCAGAATTGAAATTCAATCAACGATTTTAATTTTTAATGGGTTTATTAATACTTGTAAAATCCAGTTTCTATTGTGAAAATAATATGATACAAAAATGCATTTAAAGAAGAAAAGAAAGAAAATCAACAAAGGAAACCTACGTAGAACCATTCGAACTATATTTTGATTACACTTACTCAACCGCTATGAAAATAACTAATTTTCATGTTAATAAAAAAGAGAAAGTTTTTATTACTTTATTGACTCTATATAAGAATGTTTTGCTTTATTAACTTCTTAAATACCTTAATCATGACGATTAATCGTGTCACATATTTTACCAATGACAGCCAACCATGATATACTATGTTGGGAGAATTATACAAAAAAGGTTGGTTGGTTGGTTAGTTGAATTTTTACGGCGCACCAGCACTATGAGGCTATTTAGCGCCATACAAAAGGTTATATCTTTCATCATTTAAAAGTGGTAAAAGGTTTCGTATCGACCAGCGATACGAAACCAAACAGTTGAAGGTAAAAAGATAAAATGGTAACGGTTATAAATAAATAAAGTTTCCCGATCAACGGGGAGTGCAAATGATGTATGACAACGAAAACAGATGAAAGGTAATTAAAATCTAATGACGGTATATATAGCACATAAAACTGTTCAAGGTGATAGCATACAAGCTATAACTTATGATAAATATTTACTTCCTTCAGGAAGTCTATAATATCAGAAACGCTAACTGTATCAAAGAGCTCCCTAATGTCATGCACATTGTAATAATGATTACGCGTAGGTTGGAGGTCGAAACACTCCAACATAAAGTGCTTAACGGTGAATGGTTCATTGCAAGCTACGCACTCTGGTGGGTCTTCTCCTTTTAGTATGTAGGAGTGGGTTAAATAAGTATGACCAATTCGAATTCTTGCAATGACTACCTCCTCCCTACGGACGGCTCTGTAGGAAGGAGTCCATTCTCCTAGGGTTGGCTTGATGGCATGAAGTTTGTTATTCACGGCATCATTCCATGATGCCTGCCATTTCTGACGTAAACAGTCTTTGATACTACGTTTAAAATCAGTATACGGTGTACTAAAATCAGATGGTTCTAGTGATAGGGCCATTTTAGCAGCGCAGTCTGCTTTGTCATTACCTTTAATTCCAATATGGCTGGGTAACCAACAGTATACTATATTGTGGGAGGTACTCAGCTCAGTATGTTTAAGGAGAACATTAGCTAATAATGGATTCTCCAGTTTTCTATTATGTAGTGACTGAAGTACTGATAGTGAATCGGAGAAGATGATGCTATTCAAAATACGCTTGCTTTCAATATATTGCAATGCAAGGTCTATTGCTCTGATTTCGGCTGAAAAAATTGATGTACCATTTGGCAAGCGAACTTTTGTTGTGTGTTTTCCACTAACGAAGGCTGCAGCAGTCTTTTCCTCATCTTTTGATCCATCAGTATATATTCTTGTATAATTTTCAAATTGGGCAATTAGTTCATGGTAAGAGTTGTGGAAGATGGAAGGGTTTGTCTCCGATTTTTTTCCATCGTGTAACGTGAAAAGTACTTTGGTTGTTGAAGTAGCCAGGGAGGTGTTTCGGAGACGGTCGTTTTCAGAATTTTTGAAAGTTCAATTTTGGTACTGTCAAGGCATGGTAATATTCTAATGCCAAAGGTAGGTGTGACGTTTGGTTTATTGTCATATAAGGTTTTATATTTGGGTTCAAAAACAGCCGAAAAAGCAGGGTTCAGAGGGTTTGAGCTTAATTTGAGAGCATACTGTGCGGAAAGCATTTCTCTACGTTGTGATAAAGGGGTTCGTTCGCTTCAACGAGTAGGCTTTCGCACGGGGATGTCTTAAATGCTCCCAAGGCAAGTCTTATTCCCTGATGATGAATTGGGTCTAGTATCTTCAAATAGGACTTCCTGGCTGAACCATAGACAACGCAACCATAGTCTAGTTTCGAGCGAATAAATGTTCTGTATAAACTGAGTATGACTTTCCTATCAGCACCCCAGTCAGTGTGCGCTACTACTTTAAGTAAATCTAGAGACTTCAAGCATTTAGCTTTCAAATTCTTCAGGTGTGGAATAAAATCAGTTTTCTGTCGAAGACAATACCTAAAAATTTTGCTTCCTCAACAACTGGAATAGGTGTTCCGTCCAGCGTGAGTTTAGGTCCATCGTGATGTCTTCGTAACTGACAGAAATTCATACATACAGATTTTGATTTCGAGAATTTGAAACCGTTAGTATTGGCCCAATTTTGAATCTTGTTGATATTTTGCTGTAATTGTCTTTCAATTGTATGCATGTGCTTGGATCGGTAACATATTAAAAAGTCATCAACATATAGAGAGCAATCCACACCGGGAGTCAGACACTTGGTGATGCTATTAATTTTTATGTTGAAAAGCGTCACCGATAAAATACTGCCCTGGGGCACACCCATCTCTTGATCGTGCATATCAGAGAGGGTGGAGCCCACTCGTACCTTGAATTCCCTGTCTGAGAGGAAGTTTGATATGAACGAGGGCAGTCGGCCTTTTAGACCCAGATCGTGTAGGTCATTTAGTATTCCGTACTTCCATGTTGTGTCATAGGCCTTTTCCAAATCAAAGAAAACCGCTACTAAGTGTTCTTTCTTGATGAAAGCGTCGCGAATAAATGTTTCCAGTCGAACCAGATGATCATTCGTACTACGACCATAACGAAAGCCACTTTGGAAAGGAGATATTAAATTGTTGGTTTCCAAATACCATACAAGCCGAGAATTGATCATTCGCTCCATTGTTTTGCATACGCAGCTAGTTAATGATATAGGTCTATAGTTGGTAGGATCTGCGCTATCTTTGCCTGGTTTGGGAATTGGTATTACTATTGCTTCTTTCCAAATTTTTGGTACATTACCAGTAATCCATAAATCATTGAAGATTTCCAGAAGAACTGTTAAGGATGGTTCTGGAAGGTGTTTCAAAAACTGGTAATGTATATCGTCAGGCCCAGCGGATGTATCATGGGCCTTATTCAAAGATTCCATAAGCTCCGACAATGAAAACGGTTGGTTATAACTCTCTGAGTTATTCGATGTGAATTTCAACCGTGGTTTTTCTTTTTGAGCTTTTAGTCTTCGGAAAGCTTCTGAATAATTAGACGATGAGGAATTTTTGGAGAAACAATCAGCAAGTACATTAGCTATTTCATGTTTGGTATTGAAATTGTTGTTATTTATCTTCACATGTCGGAATGAATTGTGTTTTCCCTTTCCATTTATTTTGCGGATCGTATCCCAAACTTTCTTTATTGAGGAACGAGAGTTTAAAGTTGAAACATACTTTTTTCATGATGCTCGTTTACTTTCTTTAATTATGCGGCGAGCTTTGGCTTGAACAATACGGTACTGAGTTAAGTTTTCGGGCGTTGGGCGATTATTAAATTTTTTCAGTGCTTCTCGGCGTTGTCTAATGGCTTCTTTACATTCTTTAGTGAACCAGGGTTTTTGGGTTCTTTTACAATTCGGCGAGGACTTAGGAATGGATTCTTCTGCAATCTCAATTAAGACGGATGTAAATTGTCGAATAGGATCAATATCGTTTAGGACGGTATTCCTGTTAATTCTAGCTGTACAAAGTGTTTCAAACTTACCCCAGTCAGCTTTCTTTAAATTCCACTGTGGAATCGTGTCATCAATTGTAACGTTGGTGTTCTTAAGAGAGATTGGAAAGTGATCACTGCTGTGAAGGTCATCAGCGACCTTCCAATTATAATCCAAAAGTAGTGAAGGAGAACAAATTGTCAAGTCGATACAAGTGTATGTACCAGTTCCTGGGTGCAAGTACGTCGGAGATTTGGTATTAAATAGACACAAGTCGTGTCTAGTAATAAAATCTTCAACCTTTTTGCCCCTGTCGCTTATGTAATTTGATCCCCATAGAATATTATGGGCATTAAAATCACCGAGTAAAACAAATGGTGCAGGAAGTTGTTGAACAAGCGTGTCTAATTCGTTTGGTAATAAGTTGGTGTTTGGTGGTATGTAAATAGAACAAAAAGTAATCACTCGATGTAGAGTGACACTCACAGCAATGGCTTGCAAATTTGTGTTTAAAGGAATGACGCTATGTGGGGCTCTATTGTTCACAGCAATAGAAACCCCTCCCGAGGCCCTGTCAACGTTCTGTAAGTAGGTGTTAAACAGGGAGTAGTTTTTAAGTGTGATGTTGTCCGTTTCTTTTAAAAAAGGTTTCCTGAAGGCATAGTATTGCAGGATCATATTCGTTTAAAAGCAGGAGAATATCATTGTAATTGGCTTTGAGTCCTCGACAATTCCATTGTATGATCGTGTTCTTCATTATAAGTTTAGATTGGAGATTTTGGAGCTAGGTTAGACTTTTCGCGGAGAGAATCTATATGGTTATTTCTACGGAGGAAGTACGGGGATGATTTTTTTGTTAGGTCTGGAGCTACTTTGAGAACATGGAGCAGTATCTTCTGCATCCATGCTCTCAATGTCCCCAAACCTGTTATAGAGTTTGATGGGGTCTTCTGACCCCATTTGCTGCCTATTTCCTTGTGATCTGTTTTTGTTCTTTGGTGATTTTGGTTGTTGAGTATTATTGAATGTTGTTTGGGTAGATGCTGTGGTTTTTTGTGCTTGGTAATGGGGGGTGTTAGTGCTTGATGTTGACTCGGGTGCATCTGTCTGCGTTTGAGCGTCCTTCGTTGCCTTGGGATTGTTCTTCACTACAGTGGAGAAGGATGGGCCAGGAAGAGATGTTTTTGCCTGTACAAGCTTTCTGGCCTCTGGATAGGGAATGTTGGATGTGTATTTAACCCTCTGTATTTCCTTCTCCTGTTTCCAGGTATCACAATCCTTGGAATTGGCGTGGTGCTCCTTTCCACAGTTGACACAATGCGGAGTGGCTCTACACTCAGATTCCTGGTGAGAGTGATCTCCGCATCGGCCACATATTTGGCTTCTTGAGCAGCGGTCTTCATGATGACCATATTTCTGACACTTATAACATCGAAGTGGATTTGGTATGTACACATCAACCTTCACTTGCAGAAAGCCAACTTTTACCACTCTGGGTACTGTTGGCTTGTTGAAGGTGAGTATAATGGTGTTGGTGTCCTGCAGGTTGTTGTTACGTTTAATACGTATTCTACGGACTGCAGTGACACCTTCGTTTTTCATCCCTTCAATGATATCCGTGTCGCTGACTCCAGCCAAGTCACGACAGCGAATCACGCCTTTGGACGAATTGAGTGTTGTGTGGGCGAACGAGGTCACTGGAATATCGAAAAATGTTGTCATTTTCTTGAGGTTTTCTGTTTGACCTCGTCGCTCACACTCGACAAGTAGGCAGCCCGATTTTAACTTTTTAACACCTTTTGGTGTTCCAATCAGTCCCATAATTGTTTTCTCGATCACAAACGGAGAGAGTACATTAAGCGGTTTTGTGGCATCTTTAGACTGTATAATCATGAAGCGTGGAAATGAATCCACACCACATGGTTCGTCATCTGAGTCAGATCCAGTTTTGGTACGCTTGAGTTGATTTTTTTTGGAAATATCCATGTTGGTGGATTTAAAATTCAGCACCCGTGCTCCCCGCCCACCAAGGAACCCAACAAGGGGACACTTTTCAAGTGTCAGGGATACACAGATGTTATACTCAGTAGTTAAATTCACCTCCTGATTCATCCCATAAGACATACTCAGTCGGTAAAATTACCTCCCAATTGACCCGTTGAGCCACCGCCTTCTAGGAGGTCTTCTGAGACTTGGAAAAGGAAAAGTTAATGGGATAGAATGTAGGGGCAACGGTGGTATCAAGAGAGATACAACGAGAAAGATAAAGAAAGTGAGCGAGAAATAAAGACCTCCTAGGGCTCGGCGTGACCAGCCGATTTGTCGAGACCGGGCCCATCCCGACCACCCGTCTAGAAGAAGTAGAGGCCAAAGTAGTGTATTGCATCGGAAAGCCTCTGCTCAACTACCAGGATCCTTTCCTCCTCCGACACGGGTCGCAACCCACGGCAAACAGGTTGCCTCTACTTAGTCGCCTCTTACGACACGTAGCGAGGCACGGCGGGCCAATTCTACAACCCCGGACCCGCAGGGGGACGCCGAGAAATGCATTTCCGATGTTAAGTGATGGAAAACATAAAACAAAGTTGCAAATGAATGATAAAACCGAAACCATTCTGTTCACCACACAAAGACTTTATCATGCCCGTTAATTTATATTAAGTATCAGTACCACCAATAATAAATTCATTCATTACGAAACATAGGTGTCGCTCTCAACAGTACTCTCATTTCACGAACAGGGCATATAGTTTGCATATCTGGAGCTGATTCGTTTCAGCTCCATTCGCAATTTTCTTTCAGCCAATGCCACCAAACACTTGAATTCCTTTGTACTCTTGTCTGGACTATTGTAATTCTATTTTATCTGATATATTTCATATCTTCTACAGAAACTTTAAAATGTTCAAAACAGAGCTGCACGAATCATCCCTCCCTAGAATGACAAGGACCGAACACTTGCCTCTATCCAGCCTTGCCCACCAAAGGTTATCTATTGCCTCCATAATCAATCTAAATCTGTGCTAAATGCTACATTTAGTTGCTACGTTAGTCCAAAAATACCTATCCAATCTCATCTACCCGTTCCAGATACTTACGTGCCTCTTCTGAAACTCGTATTATCATAATTCCCACTATCAAAACGAAGTACTACTGGCAACTTAAAACTTGGCAATGTTTCCTTTAATTATTTTCAGCACGAGTTTGTAATTCCGTGGTGTTTGCTATCGTTCTCAAAAACACAAACACTCTGGTGGTTCTTATCCTTTTCGTATGTGGGAGTGTGTTATATAACTATGACCAATTATAATTCTTGCAATGACTACCTTCTCCGTAAGGATGGCTCTATAGGAAGGAGTCCATTCTCTTTGGGTTGGTTGGTTGTTGGTTGATTATATTTTTACGGCGCACTGTTAGGCTATTTAGCGCCATACAAAAGGTTATATCTTTGATCATTTAAAAGTGGTAAAAGGTTTTGTATCGACCAGCGATACGAAACCAAACAGTTGAAAGTAAAACGAAAAGATGGTAACGGTAATAAATAAATAAATCATCCCGATCAACGGGAAATGTAAATGGTGTGTGTTAATGGAGAGATGAAATGTAATTAAAATTAAGGGACGATATATACATCACGTAAAATGACTCAAGGTGATAGCAAAGAAGCTATAGCTTGTAATAAATGTTTACTTCCTTCAGAAGTCTACAATACAACTCACGCTGACTGTATCAAAGAGCTCCCTAATATCATGCACATTGTAATACTAAACGTGCGTAGCTTGGAGGTCGAAACACTCCAACATAAAATGCTTAACGGTGAATGGTTCATTGTAAGAAATGCACTCTGGTGGGTCTCCTCCTTTTAGTCTGTGCGAGTGGGTTATACATGTATGACCAATTCGAATTCTTGCAATGACTACCTCCTCCCTACGGATGTTTCTGTAGGAAGAAGTCCATTCTCCTAGGATTGGTTGGTTGGTTGGTTAGTTGAAATTTTACGGCGCACCAGCACTATGAGGCTATTTAGCGCCATACAAAAGGTTATATCTTTCATCATGTAAAAGTGGTAAAAGGTTTAGTATCGACCAGCGATACGAAACCAAACAGTTGAAGGTAAAAAGATAAAATGGTAACGGTTATAAATAAGTAGTTTCCCGATCAACGGGGAGTGCAAATGATGTATGACAACGAAAACAGATGAAAGGTAATTAAAATCTACCGACGGTATATATAGCACATAAAACTGTTCAAGGTGATAGCATACAAGCTATAGCTTATGATAAATATTTACTTCTTTCAGGGAGTCTATAATATAAGAAACGCTAACTGTATCAAAGAGCTCCCTAATGTCATGCACATTGTAATAATGATTACGCGTAGGTTGGAGGTCGAAACACTCCAACATAAAGTGCTTAACAGTGAATGGTTCATTGCAAGATATGCACTCTGGAGGGTCTTCTCCTTTTAGTATGTAGGAGAGGGTTAAATAAGTATGGCCGATTCGAATTCTTGCAACGACTACCTCCTCCCTACGGACGGCTCTGTAGGAAGGAGTCCATTCTCCTAGGGTTGGCTTGATGGCATGAAGTTTGTTATTCACGGCATCATTCCATGATGCCTGCCAGTTCTGACGTAAAGATTCTTTGAAACTAGATTTAAAATCAGTATACGGTATTTTAAAATCAGATGGTTCAAGGGATAGCGCCATTTCAAAAGCGCGGTCTGCTTTTCATTACCTTTAATGCCAAGATGGCTGGGTTGGTTGGTTGGTTGATGGAATTTTTACGGCGCACCAGCACTCTTAGGCTATTTAGCGCCATACAAAAGGATATGTTTGATCATTTAAAACTGATAAGAGGTTTCGTATCGATCGGCGATACGACACCAAACAGTATAAGTAAAACGATAAGATAGTAACGGTGTTAAATAAATAAAGTTTACCGATCAACGGGGAATGTAAATGGTACATGATAATGAAGACAGATGAAAGGTAATTAAAATTTAGGGACGGTATATATAGCACATAAAACTGCTCAAGGTGATAGCATAAAAGATATAGCTTATAATAAATGTTTACGTCTTTCAGGAAGTCTATAATATAAGACACGCTCATTGTATCAAAGAGCTCCATAATGTCATGCACATTGTAATATAGATCACGCGTAGGTTGGAGGTCGAAACACTCCAACATAAAGTGCTTAACGGTGAATGGTACATTGCAAGAAATGCACTCTGGTGGGTCCTCTCCTTTGAGAATGTTGGAGTGGGTTAAATAAGTATGACTAATTCGAAATCTTGCAATGACTACCTCTTCCCTACGGATAGTTCTGTAAGAAGGAGTCCATTCTCCTAGGGTTGGCTTGATGGCATGAAGTTGAAGTTTGTTATTCACGGCATCATTCCACGATGCCTCCCATTCCTGACGTAAACATTCTTTTATACTAGGTTTAAAATCTGTATACGGTATTTTAAAATCAGATGGTTCTAGTGATAGAGCCATTTTAGCAGCGCGGTCTGCTTTTTCATTACCTTTAATGCCAGTATGGCTGGGTAACCAACAGTATACTATATTGTGGGAGGTACTCAGCTTATTATGTTTGAGGAGAATATTGGCTAATAATGGGTTCTGCAGTTTTCTATGATGTAGTGACTGAAGTACTGACAGCTAGTCGGAGAAAACGATGCTGTTTAAAATACGTTTGTTTTCAATATATTGCAAAGCAAGGTCTATTACTCTGATTTCGGCTGAAAAAATTGATGTACCATTTGGCAAGCGAACGTTTGTTGTGTGTTTTCTACTAACGAAGGTTGCAGCAGCCTTCTCCTCATCTTTTGATCCATCAGTATATATTCTTGTATAATTTTCGAATTGGGTGAGGAGTTCATGATAAGAATTGTGGAAGATGGAAGGGTTTGTCTCCGAGTTTTTTCCATCGTGTAACGCAAAAAGTACTTTTGGTTGTTGAAGTAGCCAGGGAGGTGTTTCGGAGACGGACGGTTTCTGAATTGTTTAAAGATCAATTTTGGTACTGTCAAGACAAGGTTATATTCTAATGCCAAAGGTAGGTGTGGGGTTAGGTTCATTTTCATATAAGGTTTTGTATTTGGGTTGAAAAACAGCCGAAAAAGCAGGGTTCAGAGGGTCTTATCTTAATTTGAGAGCATACTGTGCGGAAAGCATTTCTCTACGTTGTGATAAAGGTGGTTCGTTTGCTTCAACGAGTATGCTTTCACACGGGGATGTCTTAAATGCTCCCAGAGCGAGTCTTATTCCCTGATGATGAACTGGATCAAGCATCTTGAAATAGGACTTCCTAGCTGAACCACAAACAACGCAACTATAGTCTAGTATCAAGCGAATAAATGTTCTATATAAACTGAGTATGACTTTTCTATCAGCACCCCAGTCAGTGTGCTCTACTACTTTAAGTAAATCTAGAGATTTCAAGCATTTAGCTTTCAGATTCTTCAGGTGTGGAATAAAAGTCAGTTTTCTATCGAAGATAATACCTAAAAACTTTGTTTCCTCAACCACTGGAATAGGTGTTCCATGCAGCGTGAGTTTAGGTTCATCATGATGTCTTCGTAACTGACAGAAATGCATACATACAGGTTTTGATTTAGAGAATTTGAAACCGTTAGTATTGGCCCAATTTTGAATCTTGTTGATATTTTGCTGTAATTGTCTTTCAATTGTATGCATGTGCTTTGATCGGTAAGATGTTGAAAAGTCATTGACGTACAAAGAGCAATCCACATCAGTTGTCAGACACTTGGTGATGCTATTAATTTTTATGTTGAAAAGCGTCACCGATAAAATACTGCCCTGGGGCACACCCATCTCTTGATTCTGTATTTCAGAGAGGGTGGGGCCCACTCGTACCTTGATTTCTCTGTCTGAGAGAAAGTTTGATATGAAAGAGGGCAGACGGCCTTTTAAACCCAGATCGTGCAGGTCTTTTAATATTCCATACTTCCATATTGTGTCATAGGCCTTTTCTAAGTCAAAGAAAACCGCTACTAAGTGTTCCTTCTTGATGAAAGCATCGCGAATAAATGTTTCCAGTCTAACCAGATGATCATTGGTACTACGACCATATCGAAAGCCACTTTGGAAAGGAGATATTAATTTGTTGGTTTCCAAATACCATACAAGCCGAGAATTGATCATTCGTTCGATTGTTTTGCATACGCAGCTAGTCAGTGGTATGGGTCTATAGTTGGTAGGATCTGCGCTATCTTTGCCTGGTTTGGGAATTGGTATTACTATTGCTTCTTTCCAGGTCTTTGGTACATTACCACTAATCCATAAATCATTGAAGATTTCCAGAAGCACTGTTAAGGATGGTTCTGGAAGTGTTTCAAAAACTGGTAATGTATATCGTCAGACCCAGTGGATGTATCATGGGCCTTATTCAAAGATTACATAAGCTCTGACAATGAAAACGGTTGGTTATAACTCTCCGAGTTATTTGATGTGAATTTCAGCCATGTCTTTTCTTTTTGAGCTTGTAATCTTCGCAAAGCTTCTGAATAGTTAGACGATGATGAATTTTTAGAGAAACAATCGTCAAGTATATTAGGTATTTCATGTTTGGTATTGAAATTGTTGTTTTTTACTTTCAGATGTCTGAAAGAATTGTTTTCCCTTTCCATTGTTTTTTCACATAGTGTCCCAAACTTTCTTTATAGAGGAACGAGAATTTAAAGTTGAAACATATCTTTTCCATGATGCTCTTTTACTTTCTTTAATCGTGCGGCGAGCTTTAGCCCGAACAATACGGTACTTAGTTAAATTTTCGGGCGTTGGACGATTATTGAAATTTTTCAGAGGTTCTCGGCGTTGTCTAATGGCTTCTTTACATTCTTTGATGAACAACGGTTTTGTGGTTCTTTTACACTTTGGTGAGGACTTAGGAATGGATTCTTCTGCAATCTCAATCACAACGGTGGTAAAATTTCGAATAGCATCATCGTCTTTTAGACCCGTATCCCTGTTAAGCCTGGTTGTACCTAGTGTTTCAAACTTGCCCCAGTCGGCTTTCTTCAAGTTCCACCGTGGACCTGCGTCATTAATTTCAGAGTTAATATTTTCAAGGGAGATTGGAAAGTGATCACTGCTGTGAAAGTCATCAGGGACATTCCAATTATAATCCAAAAGTAGTGAAGGAGAACAAATTGACAAATCGATACACGTGTATGTACCCGTTTCTGGGTGTAAGTACGTCGGAGATTTGGTGTTATATAGACACAAGTCGTGTCTAGTAAGGAAATCTTCGACTTTTTGCCTTTGTCGCTTATATAGTTTGATTCCCATAAAATGTTATGGGCATTAAAATCACCGAGGAAAACAAATGGCGCAGGAATTTGCTGAACAAGCGTTTCTAATTCGTTTGGTAATAGGTTGGTGTTTGGTAGTATGTAGATAGAACAAAATGTAATGACTCGATGTAGAGTGACACAGCAATAGCTTGCAAATTTGTGTTTAAAAGGATGACGCTATGAGGGGCTTTATTATTCACAGCAATAGAAACTCCTGCTGAGGCCCTGTCAACATTCTGAAAGTAGTGTGAAACAGGGAATAGTTTTTAAGCCTGATGATATCCGTATCTTTTAAAAAAGTTTCCTTAAGGCATAGTACTGCAGGATCATATTCGTTTAAAACCAGAAGAATATCATTGTAATTGTCTTTGAGTTCTTGACAGTTCCATTTTATGATGGTGTTCGTCATTGTAACTTTAACGTGGAGGTTGTGAAGGTAGGTTAAACTTTTCGCGGAGTCAACTGTGTGCTTATTTCTCTGGAGGAAGTACGGGGATGATTTTTTGTATTCGTAGGTCTGGAACTACTTTGAGAACATTGAGCAGTTTCTTCTGCATCCATGCTCTCAATGTCTCGAAACCTATTATAGAGTTTGATGAGGTCATCTAACCCCTTTTGCTGCCTATTTCCTTTAGATATGTTTTTATTCTTTGGTGATTTCGGTGGTGGGATATTGTTAAAAGTTATTTGGGTAGATGCTGTGATTTTCGTACTTGTTAATTGGTGTGTGTGTGTGTGTGTTAGAGCTTGATGTTTACTCGGGTGGATCTTGTCTGTGTTTGACCACTCTGCGTACTGTTGGTGTGTTGAAGGTGAGTACAGTTGTGTTGGTGACCTGCAGATTGTTGTTACGTTTAATTCGTAGTCTTCGAACTGCTGTGACACCTTCGCTTTTCATCCCTTCAGTGGTATTTGTGTCGCTTACTGCAGCCAAGTCCCGACAGCGAATTTCGCCTTTGGACGAAATGAGCGTTGTGTGAGCGAATGAGGTCACCGGAATATCGAAGAATGTTTTCATTTTCCGGATATTCTCTGTCTGACCCCGTCGCTCACATTCAGCAAGTAGGCAGCCCGGTTTAAACATTTTAACACTTTTTAGTGTACCAATCAATCCCGTAATTGTCTTTTCAATAACAAACGGAGAGAGTGAGGCAAGCGGTTTTGAATGATGTTAAGATTGTATAACCATGAAGCGTGGAAAAGAATCAACACTAAATGGTTCGTCATCCGAGTCATATCCAGTTTTGGTATGTTTGAGTTGATTTTTTTGGAAATATCCATGTTGGTGTGTTCAAAATTCAGCACTCGTGCTTCCCACCCACCAAGGAGCCCAACAAGGGGACACTGTTCAAGTGCCAGGGATACACAGATGTTAGCCTCATTAGGTAAAATCACCTCCTGATTCATCCCGTAAGACATACTCAGTAAATAAAATTACCGCCCGATTGACCCGTTGAACCATCACCTTCTAGGAAGTCTTCTAAGACGTGGGAAAGGGAAAGTTAAAGGGATATAATGTAAGGCAACGGTGGTATCAAGAGATATACAATTTGAAAGAGAAAGGAAATGAGCGAGGAAATAAAGACCTCCTAGGGCTCGGCGTGACCAGCCAATTTGTCGAGACCGGGCCCATCCCGCCCACCCGTCTAGAAGAAGTAGAGGCCAAATTAGTGTATTGCATCGGAAAACCTCTGGTCAACTACTAGGATTCTTTCCTCCTCCGAAACGAGTCGCAACCCACGGCAAACAGGTTGCATCTACTTAGTCGCCTCTTACGAGACGTAGCGAGGCTCGTCGAGCGAATTCTGCAACCCCGGACCCGCATGGGGTCGCCTGCCAGGTCTCGTCACGTTTGGACGATTTGAGTGTCGAATGAGCGAAAGTAGTGAATGGAATATCATGGAAAGTCTGAATTTTCCTGATATTCTCAGTGTACACCTTGCGCTCACACCAAACAAGCAAGCTACCCGATTTCAGTTTCTTCACACTTTCTGTCGTGCCGAGTAGGCAAAGTATATCCTTTTCAACTGTAATTGGTGACATCGAAGCAATCGGTTTTGTTGGATCATTTGACTGAATATCTGTGAAGCGTGTGAATGATTCCACGCTACATGGTTCGTCATCTGAGTCTGTTAAAGGTTTACAACGTTTCAGTTAATTTTTGTTTTTGTTTTCTATTGTTTTGTTTAGAGTCATAAGCCACCCGCCGAGGAGTCCAAAAGGGGACAGTTTTTAAGTGCCAGGGATACATAGGTTATATACTCGGCAAGTAAAGATACTTCCCAATTGGCCCGTTAAGCCACCGCCTTCTACGAAATCTTAATGAGAGTAGGAGAAAGGAAACATAAAGGGGTAGATAGTAGGAGCAACGGTGGTATCGAGAGATATACAAGGAGAATGATAGAGAAAGTGAGTGAGCAAATAAAGACCTCCTACGGCTTGGCGTGACCAGCCTATTTGTCGAGACCGTTCCCATTCCGACCACCCGTCTAGTAGAAGTAGAGGCCAAAGTAGTGTATTGAATCGGAAAGCCTCTGCTCATCTACCAGGATCCTTTGCTGCCCCGAGATGGGACGCAACCCACCGCAAACAGGTTGCCTCTACTAAGTCGCCTCTTACGACACGTAGTGAGGTCACGGCTGGCCAATTCTACAACCCCGGACCCGCTTGGGGGTGATGGCCATGTTTTGAATAGCTAAATTCATCGGTCTATTTTTAACACAGGATACTAAGCAGCAGTTCGACAATTTCAAGACTTAAAACTAGTAATGCTAACTAATAAATTATGGTCATCCAGTGTACATACGATAAGCATACAAAAGTGAATCTATGCAGAAAATTACATAAAGC
>JAECUM010034534.1:0-23169 GCA_016617855.1 Megalonaias nervosa
GTATTCAATACTTCACACCTATAGCTCTCTCTCTACATGTTATGCAATAGCTCCAGAATTGTAGAGCAGTAGCCAGGTTCTTGCAAAAAAAACATCAAACAATCTTATCTATTCTATTCAGTCGCTTGCTCGCCACTTCGTCTCACCGCCTTCTTCGTGCATTTCTACTCCATCTTTAGAGACTGTAGCCGCCTTCTGCTAGGGACGCTAGTGATTATAAATCGCAGCGGTCAATGCCTCTGTAAAGGTTTTCATTTGTAAAAGTGATATTTTAATAATTTATGATCAGAATTTGTTCCTAATCCCTTATCCTTGGAGACGCAGTTTTCAATCTTCAGTTTAATGACAACACAGATAGGCTGCTTGTAGTTACTCGTTAGGCATAAACTGAATCTAAAGTCACGTTAACTACGAATGCACTTGCTATTATGGCAAGAGTGACAATGGTAACTCGTTGAATTATCTTCGCCCACAATAGTCCATAGATCAGATCGTTTAACGGATATAAAGCACCTTAATAGGACATTTTTCACAGATATATACAATAATTTAACTAGCATTGTTGATGAAAGCTAAATTTAACTTGACACGTTTTAGGAAAATGTGTCTGAAAATGACCCTATCTTCTCATGTGTGACCTACTTCCTTGCCATATTTGCACTAAATGAACTACGGCAGTAATTATGTAGCACAGAAGAATATATATGGCCTTTTATTCCAACTTTATAAATACTTACGTTTGAGAAAATGGGGATGTTTTATTTTTGTTGTTGTTGTTGTTATATTTGCTTGTTTTTGGTTGTTTGTTTTGTTTGGGTTTTTCATTCGGTTTTTATTCTAGGGATTAGGGGCGGGTCATATTGTATCTAGAATGTGTTTTTGAAATATTAGCTTGAAAATTACAACAAGCCAAAAAGTAACTTTTATGTTCTGTTTTCAAAGTTGTAAATGGAGTTAAAATTAACGTGAATTTACGATAAACACTGATTGCTACATTCTCCGTCCTAAACTGAAACGTTCAACGTATGCACTGATTTTAAACAATGATACTCCACATATTTGGTTTACAGGGGGTTTTGGAATGACTAGGTCGTGAAATAAATCAGAAATGAAAAAACCGTTTGCAAGAATATTGCGAATGATAATGAAGCAAATGATAATAAAGCTTATTCAACCACGTAACTTGTTGATAAATACGAGGAGAGAGAGAGAGAGAGAGAGAGAGAGAGAGAGAGAGAGAGAGAGACCAGAGCGGAAAGTCCTATCCCTGGATCCTACAGGTCAGTACTTGATGACATTAACATAATTTTTAAATACGATGAAATAATATTATCATACAGGTTAGAGAATTTTAAATTCGTACTCTCCGGAAATTCGTACTCTATGGAAATAATGCTACAAAACCTCTGGTTCATGCATTCGACTAGGTAAAAGTGATGGATGCCGTAATCTACGGACACGGGTTAGAAATTCCCGTTGAGTAATAATTAAATGCTCTCTAATATGCATGATATTATTATTATTATTATTATTATTATTATTATTATCAGTATTATTATTATTATCAGTATTATTATTATTATTATTATTATTATTATTATGTCAGTAGTATATGGGGCCACATTAGCGACAATAGGACCTTAATTTTAAAAATTAGTATTGGCGACAATGGGACTTTAACATGGGGAATACAGGGCCAGAACTTTGGCGACAATGGGCCACTTTAGCGTCACTGGAAATCCCAGTCAAACAGGTCGTGGGCCACTTTGGCGTCAAGGGGAATTTAACATGGGGGAAATTTAACATGGGTGGGATTATAGAGCGACAAGGGATT
Organism: Megalonaias nervosa; assembly: GCA_016617855.1. Classification (NCBI taxonomy): domain Eukaryota; kingdom Metazoa; phylum Mollusca; class Bivalvia; order Unionida; family Unionidae; genus Megalonaias; species Megalonaias nervosa. The sequence continues at coordinate 1,835 of JAECUM010034534.1, forward strand.
GGGCCTGTATACGGACAAGAGAAAGTTTAACATAGGTTCGGACTGTATAGGAACAGGGGAAATTGAACATAGGAAATATAGAGCGACTGGATTGGGACCGTCGAGGGACAAGGGGAATTGAACATGGGACTATCTAGAGACAAGGGGACCCTGAACATGGATGGGTTTGTTTAGGGACAAGGACGGTAGAAGGCCAAACACAACAGAAACAAAGACAGACATATACTAATACAAGCCCGAGATTTATATATAAAGCATTACCTAGACCTGAAATTATGTTGGCGGTGATCATAAATTTGCTTAACTGTAATGATGCTATAAATAGCTATAGTCAAGGAAAAGACCAATGCCAAAATGGATGTGACTAAAAGTAATGCTAAAGTTACTAAATTGTCCCAGAATTTAACGGAGACTAAACATGTCCCTGAACATTAGGTTACATTGGTTTAGACTAAAATTGATAAACCTAGTAACTATTTATAGTCTCAACTTGTGTCACGATCGTGAATAAACACCCATGTATCTATTTATAGCTACAACCTGTGTAAGTTCCAATCGGAAAAACCCAAGTCTATATTTATAGCCTCAAAATTTATAGCTTCAGTGACGTCACTGAACTGGCTGACCTGAATACGCGATACTGTAGATAGGTAGGTAGGTAGGTAGCTGAAATGAATTTGATAGGGATAAAGGGAGTTTTATAGGGACAAGCAAAGACAAATACACACACAAACAAACGTACGCGCACACATACAAACACATAAATACAAACACAAACAAACATACAAACACGCATAAAAGCAAATACACAGAAGGAAGAAAAAACCCATTATCTACTATCCATACAGTAGGGGAAGAAAATTACCCATTATATACTATCCACACCCATATATATTATCCACACAGAAGGGAAGAGAAGATAAACAAAAACAACACCATATCTACTATTCATACAGAAGGGAAGAGAAGAAAAAAAAAAGAAGAAAAAAAACCATATCTACTATCCACACTGAACGGAAGAGAAGAAAAAAAAACCCACACCATATCTACTATCTACACAGAAAGGGAAGAAAATAACCCATTATGTGCTATCCATATACGTACGCAAACGTATACAAACACAAGATCTACTGTCAACACAGAAGGGGAAGAAAAAACCCACTATACCTATTATCAACATAGACGGAAGAAAATAATCCCAATATATACTATCAACACAGAAGGGAAGGACAAAAACACATGATATACTATCCACATAGTGTAGGGACAAGGTCTTTTTTGTTAAGATAAAACACACACACATACACACAAATGTACGAGCGCACACAAACACACAAAACGTACGAGGGCAGACAAACACACAAACACAAACACACACTTTTTTGTTAAGGGATAAGCTTTTTGTTAAGGGACAGAAACAAACACACAATCAGTCTATTGCCTCAGTGTGTGCGTGTGAAAAATTATCTAAAGTGTTTGGAAAAAATCAAGATATAACAATGATGGATGAACAGACTGACAAATTTTATCTCACTTGCATACCTGAAGTGCGTACGTGAAGGAAAACATTCCTTCCATTTCAATTCCAACTAAAACATGATCCAGAGGGATAGAGAGAGGTGAAAGAGCATATATTCGTGCAGTGACAATACAAAAACAATATACACCATTCTTATTATAAAAATCAAGACCAAGAGACACTTACGCTTTCTTTCCATTTCCCGTTTGAGGCTATAGGCCAACACATTGGCTTAAATAGTCCATTTTTCCATTTCCATCTCTTCATTGGCACAAGTTCTTCCTCATCATCACTTTCTTCTTCTGAACCCCTCTCCTCTTTCTCCTCTTGTTTCTTAGGGCACTCTGAAGCCGGTGTCCTTTCTCCTGACAACGATAACAGGTATCTTGACTTTTGTCTCTCTTTATTGGATGAAGCGGACATGTTGGAGACAAATGCCCATGTACCTTACAGATATAGAAAAACTTCATCAGGACTTATAAAATTTTCTATGACTCTCATCAAATCATAGACCAGAAGGGTAAGTGTTGTTGACACTTTCGCCTGTGAATTATGCTTTTCGTATGACTCGAAGCAAATCTTTGACCAGCAGGTCGATCTGTGTTGACTCGTCCATCTTCTTGACTGAGAACTGAATGAATACGCTAAAAAAATCTAAGACACTAATCTTATATAGTGACCTGCTGCCTGAGAGACCTAGTCAAACGAAATTTTTGCAATCAAGATGAAACGGTTCCGGTGAGAAACTAGAAGAAAGGAAGAGGCAACATCATACCGTCTCCTCTCTCTCTCTCTCTCTCTCTCTCTCTCTCTCTCTCTCTCTCTCTCTCTCTCTCTCTCTCTCTCTCTCTCTCTCACACACACACACACACACACACAGAGGAGCTGAAGTGTTAGTTCTAATCCATTCGAAGACGACATGAGCGAGCCTTAATCAATGTTCTCCACTTTTGTCACAAAACCAAGAGAGTCCTGATTCAGCCCAAAAGAAATTCGTTCGTCCCCTGAAATTATTGTGACATTTGAGAGACGAATAAACGCACTTCAAGAAAATTGAGAACGATGGCTTACACCTACACCGTGAGATGTAAAGAGTTCAAGTAGTGTGTAAAACTTAGTCAAAGTTTGTAATCAAGATGAAACGATGACACTTTTCCAAGGAGAAAGCAGACACCAAGCGACAGTGCCGATCTGTGTCACACAATACTTTTCAAAATGTGTTGGTAGAAGTTTGTACTAGCGATCTTGAAGATATGATTGTCTCATATCCAGTACCATTTCCATTACAGCGTGAGACTAAGAGACTGAGAGAGAAAAAACTGTGGTAATCTGATAGAATGATAGAACCAACAAGACCAACGAAGAAAGAAATTCGTTTGGTACCTCATGAAGATTATTTTTTACAATCTAGTAGCCCCAAAAGTGACTTGCAGAAAAGTTGAGAACGATGACATACACCTACACGGTGAAATTAAATGGTTTACGTCAATGGTTGCTATTTCTTTGTTTATTAAATTTTGTACAAACGATATGTGTGTAAGCGAAAGCTAACACACACACACACACACACACACACACGTACGCACGCACACAAGTGTTGCTACATTGGGTGAAAGTAAGTCTGGAGACTAGTGTTTTGAGAGATGGGCAGACAGAATTAACATTACAGACAGAAAGAAAGAATGGTAAAGAAAAAAACAGAAATGAAGCACACCATTTTTGGTTCTGTTATTTTTCGCTGTATTATAGGACAAAGATGATGAAGACAACCATACATTCTATGTGAAAAATGTTCATTGTTTTCATTCATTTTATCAATTTCATAAAAAGGTAGTGTGATATTTATTGTCGACTGACTGCTTAACATTTGCTGTATATTCCTAATTTAAGAGATGTCCTGTGTTTCGGAGCACACGCTACAAACAATGTTGCAAAGTTTTCACAAATCTAAAGGCGGGGAAAAAAAATAATAAAAAAATCAGCACCAAAACTCGCCTTGTTCTATCGACAGTCTGTACTGAGAGAAAATAGGTCAAACATTGTTACATTTTTTTCTGAATGCATGTTTTAGTTTTAGAATTCGGAGTTAACTATAAGCAGGTTATACAGTGCAATGTCACTCGCGTCTTTCTTGAAAAAGTCGTGCGTTTGTTTCCTTTCTGAAAAACGGTAAATCTAATGATAGAAGAAAATTTCCGTGACACATTGCAGTGCCAAAATAAGGATAAAGCTAAGATACCTGAATTGTACAAGCTCGTCAACTCAAGATTTTATTTCATCCAACGATTTACTGATTTACAATTTATAAGGGTGTAACTTTTGGAGAAAAAAAATTACATGACAAACGGAAGAGTTCACATAATTTTGGTGACTACTGATCACAATTATGGAGAGGTATCTTCAAACGGGAACAAATACCATTAGGATTTCAATCAAAACTAGTATGGCAGAGAGAGAGAGAGAGAGAGAGAGAGAGAGAGAGAGAGAGAGAGAGAGTTATTCCTATTTTTAAAAATATCACGACACTTACGTTTGTTTTTACGGTATATTTTCCTTAAGAAAGATTCAAAGAAACACACATTCCACTCAGAGAATCACATTCATAGAAAATAATACACCATTATTAAATATCACAAGAGTGAACTGAAGATGTAGGCAACTAAAAATTCCTCCTTTTTTGATAACGTGGATGTAAAGTTCTCACAGAATAGTTCATCCAAATATGCTGTGATGGATTTGACCATAAAATTGACACAATTTCCGTGGGATCGCCCAGGGTACGATTGTTCTTGCGTTAGCTTTATTTTTTATTTTATTTTATTTTATTTTTGTAAATCGTCTAGCGGTGAAACACGACCTATCTCGACACTGTGAAGAGCTACTGAAGTCAATTCGAATCGAACGCGGTAAGGAAATACGTCTAGCCAATGAAATCGTTTATGATGAGTGATGCATTGTTTTGTTCGAAGGTAGTGTGGCAAAATAATGCCTACACTCTTGCGTTGTTACCATTGCAGTGAAGACAGACTGGAATGTGAACTTACAATCCCTCTGCTGTGTATTGTACCATTTCTTCTTAACCACATCAGCTACTGAACGGTCTCAGTACTGGTTCGCGTTTTGAAACTGACAATTTCTTTTTATCTCACTTAAACATTTTGACATACACACTCACACTCACATCGGTGGAGTCAGAAATCTTAGAGTATTTATTGGCATGTTGTTTTTTTTTTCAAACTTGTGAATCTGGGGTTTGTATGAAGTAAAGAAGCTAAAGTTCAGTGAACCTCAAGGAAAATGACCCAAGCTGTCTGTCTATTGATGCATGTGTTTACTTAAGAAGAACTATGACCTCTAAAACACAAGGATATAAGGCAAGCATGATTAGAATGAATACAATAACAGCCAACTGCAATAACAAACGGGGTGTTTTCCTTCACGTCTGCGTAATTTATAGTTTCAATCCTCTTTCAAGAAAAACTTCGTATTCTTTTGTAGGGCTTGAAATGAAAAACTGAACAAACTTAAGCACTTTGCTATAGATATTTTTAGCAACAGACTAAACAACATAAATACCATTACAACAACAGAAAGCCTTAATCTTATATAAAAAGAAATGCATTAAAAAATAGATAAAAAGATGAATGATGACTAACCAACAAAACCGAATTTATCAAAGACAATGTTATGTGTAGAAATACCTCTCCTTTTGAGAAGGTATGTTGATGTAATCTGCCATACACCAACAACTCGATAAAATGTATAAACAGAGAGAAACCTTAATTCAAAATTATTTTTTCAAATTTGTTTGTGTCTTTAGGGAACATAAATAAACACTGATAATGGGTGAACAGGGAAAAAAAGCATCAAAGCTTTGATATTTCTATATAAAAATGAGGGGATATTCCTAGAGCTCTTAATCAGCTCTATATGCTGGGACGGGTCTGTGGGATATCCACAAATAAAGTGTGTGCGTGTTTTGAAAAGTGGCATAATTTGAACAGATGCTTTTCTCGTGACACTGGTAAAGTGTAGAGACTGTGTAAGTGTCATAAAACTAAAGTCACATACCTTTATATAGTTTGCAGACGTTTCGACTTTAGAAAATGTGAAGTATCCCAAACCATTATCACAAACAGAAGAAGTAAATATGGGTGTGATAGTTGCTGTTTAGATAAATCCAGTAAACTTTAAAATACTCCTGCGCTGTCTTTTGCTTTGGTCTTACTAGAGATCACCTTTGTAGCTGTAGAATCAGTGGTAAGAGCAAGGAATATCGTCGCTGCTGTCGAAGAAGGAGAAGTTCTTTAAGAAAGGGGTTTAGTATTTTTGTTAAAATATCAAATTTCGGAAACACGAGTGTTAAATCAGGGTTGGTATGGCATCGTGGTCAAAGACAAAGTAGAAGTGAGAGAGAATGAGACATGTATGTTGATGTTATCTGCCAGTTAGGAGATCGTGTCCTGTGCTTTGATATGGACATTTGCATTTACATTCAGCGTCCTGATGACAATCATTGCCCTGAAATCAAAAGAGACCGTTTAGAAACCTGGACGGACGAGCACCCCGACGACAAGATTCTAAGTTTTGATAGTGTCGGTCCCAAATATTACGGCTACGAATACCGGGACCCACAAGGAGAACACCGAGTATAAAGTAAAAGGATTGACTCTCAATTACCGCACCAGGCAAGTGGTGACCTTTGGGGTATTGAAAGAAGCTTTGCAGCTGGAGATGATCAAGATTTTAAAGTGACCACCTACCAACCTCACAAGATTGCACGTTTATCCACTCACCAAATCGTCAGTCGACCCTTAAAAAAGGTGTATCAGATCGTGTACCAGAAGCGAGTGCGACTTTGCAACCACTTCACTTTCCCTTACGGACATGCCGTTATACAAAAATGGTTCCAAGACGACAGTCACCAACAAGAAGGATGACTTAGATACAGCAAGAATCGATCGAGTGACCCACTGTGAACTCCAAGTTCAAACAATACAATTTTCCTGTTTTCTTGCCTGACTATTGTGATTGTGCCAGTCGATTGGAAACGTTTAAAAAATGGTCTAAGGACAGGAAAGGATCACCTACTCCGAATGTTTTAGCTAGAACAGGATTTTTCTACTTGGTACCTGACGTTAGACTGGGATACGAAGTACAGTGTTTCACTTGCGGTCTGACGTTGCGTATGGATCTATGTATATATAAAGATTCAGCTATCCTGGAACATACTAGATGGTCTCCGCACTGTCATTACCTACCTTTAGTGGGACCCAGTAATCTCTTCATGGATACTTTACAAGAGAACATTCGTGGTTTACCTCTGGATTTGAGAGAACGCATCTACCAAGAGTTCGTCAAGATACAAGTGAAACGAAGTCCATTAGGTAGTTGTTGAAGGTCCGACAATTCGATAACTTTCAAATGAATAAAGTCTCTTATAACATTCAGATACCATCGGTAACTTAAAAGTTGATGATTGTTAGGGTGCAATTGTTTCTTGCAAGTGGCTGACCTGAATACGCGTGGCTACCACTCTAGGTAGAGACAAACACAATAGAGACAGAGACATATATAACACATAGATAACTCATATATAGGCAAGAAAGAATAAATCTTTTCGAGGCATATGAAAGTGGCCATGAAAAGGGCCGTTGGTTTTTATGTTAACACAATTCCGTTAACATAGAGGACATCTCACTGATCTTCTATTTCTCAAACTTTGTCTAACTTCTGGTCCATAGATGAGGACTCGCTTCAGACAGCCCTGTCTCTCCACATAGCGTCTTCTTTTCCAAACCGTCGTATCAGTGATCCGGATGATGGTCCTTGATGATTTAACATACATGGGTAAGTCAGTACGGAACAGCATCGACGATACGAGAATAGAGGATTCAACGTTGGCCCACATCTTGTGACCAGAACAGGTGAAGGGAATGAAGTGAAACGCGTTTATTTATAGTGGAAGACTGGATCGAAACGGATTGAAATTGTTCACCAATCCCAACAGCAGCAGGCAGGGTGAACCCTACAAATTGGCTTCGAGCACATTTCATAAAATAAAGGTTCCTACAGGGGCTGAAAAAATAAGGTCAATAACGCTAAACCGAACCTCCTAACTTTTATTATTACCAAAACGGATAATGTTAGCTCATTTTGTTATTTTATTTTTGAATCTTTGTTTTTTATGTTATAATGCGTTTAGTTTACTCGCCGGGTCACTCAATTTTTGTCGGCCGCCCTGCCTGCTGCTATAATTAACCAAAGATTTTATCCAAACCTATACGATATCTGGATCTTGGATCATGTAAATTTATTGTAATAAATCCAAACGGAACAGCTTGTGCTTGAGCAAAAAAGTTTTTAAATTTAATCATATCCATATCCCCTGAACACCAAGTATAATAAATATTTTGTAAGGTATAATTATCTGCTCCATTAAACACAACCAAAATATTGCAGTTGTCTCTGATCACTTTAGGTATTTGTGTATAACGCTGAGTGACGTATATGATATCTGTATTTTTATGTCTACCTAGAGAAAATATTCTAGCTGGATTTGATTGTCTGTCCAGCATAACGTCATCGTACTCCACTAAATTATTAATAAATCCATCTAGGTCATCTACAGATGGGGCCTCATCAATATCGGTAATAAAGTCAACAACATCATCACCGTTTTCATTCAGCAATTTTGCATTTTCATTAAAATCTTTAAGTACTTCGCAACAGTGTTGATCATCTACGGATGGTGCTACTAAATACAGTTTACTCCATTTTAACCATCGCATTATTAAATTTAATAATAGTTGTGTTTTACCTGATCCAGATGGACCTATTATAATCATCCTTATCGAATATGGTAATGCTGGATGATGCTTCACTGGCTCCTGTTTTCGAGTCGCCGAAAAATCAATTATATCCATATTGTAAATAATATGAGTCTATATTGTGTTCTATGTAGAGCATCTACACCCACTGCTGAATTAACTACAATAACAACGAAAAATAAACGACGTGCTCTGACAGGCAAATGCGTTAAATGTGGCACGAAGAAATACAAATTTGTCAAAACAAAGACAGGTGGAGATATTGCCGCTTTATTAGGAAAATTACCAGGAACTCCATGGGCTAAATACCCCGGTGAGAAACATCTTCCTGGATATAATTATTGCGGTCCTGGAACTCGACTTGATATCCGACTTGATAATCAAGATCAACCAAGATCAGGAGAGTATCCAACAAATAAGATTGATCAAGCGTGTCATGTTCATGACGTTGCGTATAAAAGTAAAGATTTACAACAAAGGCATCTCGCAGATGTAAAATTGATTCATGCATTAAATTCTATACCAAATAAATCTGTCAGAGAAAAACTCGCTAGTTTTCTAGTAAAATCCGCCATGAAAGGTAAAATAATGTTAGGGGCTGGTAATTAATTATATAACTATTATAATGGAATCCATTTATTATAGCCCAAGAGGATATTGGAGAGGCAGATCAGCTATTAGTAAACTTGCTGAAGCAGCAAAAGTTTTACGTTCTGTTGCTGCAGCGTGGTTAGCACGACAGGCAATATGGCAAATTTATCTACCACCACCTAAAAAAATTCAATATGCACATTTTGATGTCAGCGTCCCTAATGAGGTTCATCAAGCAGATATTTTATTTTTACCACATGACACCATTAAAATTGGTAAACGTCAATCACGCACGTACAAATACGCATTAACTGTCGTTGACGTTGCAAGTAGATATAAAGAAGCGGAACCATTATCAACAAAGACAGCATCTGAAGTTGCATCTGCGTTTGAACGAATTTTAATCGAACACTTGCTGAGCGGTTATTTGGATACCAATACGCAGAGGAAATATCCACTGACTTTAAGTCCGGTGAGAGATCTCGTGAATGGGTTGCAAGGTTACCAAGTGTGATAGCTGCATTAAATAACGAAATTACTCGTTCAACTTCCATGAAACCTTCTAATGCGATCACAAAAATATATATACCCCGTAGCGATGACAGACAACAACCTCAACCAGTATTAGGTAATGTAACTGTAAGATATTTATATGAACCTGGCGAACTTGAAGGTGGTAAAAAAAGAGCAACTGATCCTATATGGAGTGTGACTACACATACAATTTCTAGTGTGGTTAGATCCACTGGTAGACCTCCAATCTACAGACTGGATTCGACAGCCCCTCAACGTGGATTTGTGCGTGAACAATTACAAGTAATTCCTAAAGACACACAATTACCACCACATACAATTACATAACCAGAACCTCTACGTCGATTACATTCAAGACAGGTCAGCATCACATTATCACGTGTATGACCAAGATTACTATTAATTCTGTCTACGGTAAATTGTCTTGGATTATTATTCGAATATTGCCATAACATATTACAGTTACAACTTGCACAATGATTATTTTGTTGTTGTTTTAGTGTTATAATAAATTCAGCATCAATATCAAAGTCACGCTAATTTTTTTTTGTCACATTGCTTATAACCAGATAGTTTTTTCTTATTACGTCATTATTAACAGTCTGATTATTATTTTCTGTAAAATTCATAATAACCCTATGTAGTTGAGATATTCTTCTGACTCTAGAAACTGCGAGATAGACCAAATTCGACCATTCGATCCGATCATCTATAATCCAGATATTTGTATCAGAAATAGTTAACCCTTGTGACGAGTGAATAGTTATAGCGTATCCTAACGTCCACGGTGATTTATTCATACTCAGCGCATTCTCAACAACATTAATATCGACTAAAATATTATCATTCAAGACAAGATTCTGTATTCCACCACCAGGAATTTCAACATCAATATTCTGTCGTCGAGTATCTGCTGGGCGATAACATAATGGTACAGGTAGATCTGAAAACTTTTCTTTATGTAACGGAAATAATTTATCCTGTAGTTCATCACGAACTATCTTTCTACTTGCAACTATTAAATCAGCGGGATTCCATAAATTTAGAAAATCATTCATAGAAGTCTCTGGAATTACTCCGCGCATTATTTCACATTGTACTCTGTCTGGTTGTAGTCTGATTAACCTTTTAAATTCCTTCAGCGGTTCATCAATACCTCTATGGTCATCATTTATTTCTTCATAATAATCTACGTTATTCTTCAGCCATTCATGTGGAGACTGTCCAATAAAGGGTGGTGGTTGACCATGATCACCAAACATTATTACAGCAGTATTCTTTGTCAATAGCCAATCAAGAAATGTTTTTAATATTTCTAACGACACCGTGTCAACCTCGTCCCATATAATATATTTAGGTATATATTTCTCACCCATTCGTTCAGGAGTCCATGTGTCTCCACACCATCTAAAGAAACTATGATATGTACACGATTTTACTCCTTGCTCTTTTATTTCTCTGGCGAGTTTATGTGTCGGTGTCAAAACAATTATATCTGAATTATTATTCATGAATAATTTAATCACACGTGTTGTTTTACCTGAACCACCGCATCCGTTAAGATAAACAGTCTTATGTCTAGCCACAGGATCATATACAGATGGTGCTGATGACTTTGATACTTGATTATTATTTTTGTGATATATTTCCTTAATTTCAACGTCGGCGGATTCAGAATAACTAAGTATATTTTCCTGTTTTATTCTCCATGATCCCCATTCACCATTACCAAGTAGCGGTTTTAACAAATCCGTATATTTTTTATTTATGTAGAACGAATCCGTGGCGACTCTGACAGCATCACGAGAAAATCTATTTATCATAGACAGTAGATTTATAGAAACATATGCCAACAAAGATGATATTAAATGAGTAAACTGCGGTGAGTCACCATCAAGATAACTCACAATTGTACCTAGTCTGGTTCCGTCTGACAAATAAGCATTACTCCGATTTATAAATATGTTTTTTTCCGTTGTATCAGCTATTATAAAATCGAGTTCAGCATCGTCCATAATCAATCTTGTACAGTGTCTATTATGATCATAGGCTCCTCCTTGAGTAAATTTACCAATTATCTTTCTACCAAGATCTTTTGCAAGTTTTTCATCGTGCTCATCTCTGCATTTACGTATATTATTATTAATTTTAATAATGTCATCTTCATTAAGATTAGGGAATTCTTTCCTGGCATCATCGATATTAAATCTATTTGGTTCTGGTAACCAAACTTGCTTCTGTGACCGATACGACATAATTGCTTCACTCACCTGTAAAGATATTAAAATTCCAACATCAAGCATATATCGCAATAGTACTATTGGAACCCAACATTTTTCTGAAAAATGTCTTCCAAACCAAGCATAAGTAATCGGATGGAAATTTTCTGCAAACTCAAATGATTCTACATGAGCAAATCCGGTTATATCAAAATCTGGTAAATGTCCGTTTATCGCAACCCTGGTCATCTCGTGTGATGGATGTCCGAATCTCTTAAAGTATTCAGAACATTCTCCGTATCCAAGAAAACTTCCGGGATAACATGCTACCATATCAACAGATATAACGTCATTATACTTATATTTAGTATTCCACAATCCTCCGTGTCCATATTCTACGCAGCTTTTCTGGATATCTTCAAGAAATTCTGATCGTGTTGGTTTCCATAAATTTTTCTCCTGAGCGAAATGAGCCGCTACAGATGGAACTGTAAAACAATTATTTAATAATTGTCTAACTTTGACATCGTCTGAAGTATATTTCTGCGCAAGATGTTCCATTTCTACATTAAGAGATTCTGTACGGTAAATATCACCATTAGGCCGTACAAACTGATCGTAATAATCATATTCTGAACTTTGAAATAACCAAACGGATACAGGGTCACTTTTACTGATATTTTTGATAAAATCAAATATATGTCCATCATAAAATTTAACCGCTCTATCTCGTGGAAATATTGTTACTGCTGAGGTCCACGCATGCGAATTATGATCAATAATATCTATAGGAGCTCCATTTTTTATGTATTTTGGTTTATATAAAATCTCTCCGGTCAGCGTCTTTACTGTTATTGGAAATCTTAATTTCTTTTCTAGATCAGCAACATCTTTAATAGATGCTCCAGTATCTTTAACTGATTCTGCCCACGTATTTATTTTTTTACGCCTTAAATCTGTTAAACCATTACCACGTATCGCATTTATGAAATGTTCTGTAACTCGTTCAGCTACACAGTTTATTCTTGACTCTGACAATCTCATCGGCTTAAGATTATTGACGTCAGGTTTATTATTAAGCGGATATATTGCATATACAACCGCAGTAACTGGATATGCACGTTCATACTATGGCTTATCAATACCAGTCAGTATTCCGGGTTTAGATTTATTATTCAAAAGAATAATATTATTTCCTGACTGTATGTGGACTGGATCACGCTTATCACGAATAATCCAAGTATCTTCTTCTGTATTTACAATAAATTTTATTAAAATAAAATATTTTTGATCATCAAGGTGATTAATAATTGCTTTTCCTCGTTTGTCATTCATTATATTAGTAACATTTCCGACTCTGAATGTTGACCATACATGAGCAGCACCACTATTACGAAATTCCTTCTTGGCTTCACGAATACGTTCGGTTATATCCTCATTTGTTAATGCCAGATCTTGCATCAAAGTACTAAATTTATATTCTGATAATCGATCGAGATCAAATCTGGCTCTTTTAGGTTCAACTGCAGATAATTCGTTGATATAATTAAGACAAGTATTTAAATTAAAATTTTAGTATATATATAATGCTTGAAACAAAAAACAAATGTGCTTGGCTCAAAATTGGACATACTTCTCCTTGTAATAAATCGTGTGTGAACAAATACTGCGGAAATCATGCGCAAAGTATCAAAAATGGAAGTACAGGACCAATACCGTGTGTGCAATGCGGTGTTGGAGTCAGAGGAAAAACTCAATTGTGTTTAAAATGTGGCGGAAAAAATACAGGGAATTAAAACGATATTATGACAAAAAAATAATACTTTGACATTGTCAGGTAAATCTCTATAAAAACCGTAGAAGATTATCTGGCCAGATTTCAAAACAATGATTTAGACAAATAATATTATATATATAAAATGACTCAGACAAATCAGACTTATGATGATGATATCGACAAAAACTTTATAAGAAAATTAAGAAAAGAAGCATTTCGTAATAAACACGAATTTGTTAAACATCCAGTAGATACAAATTATGAAGCACCCCGAGATGGTGTAATCAGACACTGTAAATCAAAAATCCCAGTCGGTACTGTTGATAATCTTGGTTATTTTAGATTTAATGTTGCTAGAGGAAAAAGATACTTATCAAGTAGATTCATATTCGAATGTTTTCGTGGAGTAGTTGAAAATGGACTTGTAGTTGATCATATTGATGGAGATCCCAAGAATAATAATCTCTGTAACCTGCAAGCTATTACACCTAGTCAGAATTCTGCACGTGGGAATACAGGAAGGTGTAAAGTATTCGGAAAGAGAGCTATTAAATCCATGAATACAGAAACAGGACAAGAAATAATTTTTCCCTCAATTAATGCGGCTGCAAAATATTTTAGCATAAATCCACGATCGGTTCAACATGTCGCGAATAAAACATACAAATCTGCATATTCAATAAAATACGATCAGCCGATAATATTTGAATATATCTAACTCTGTACTCTTAATAAATAAATTGTATATAGTTCGACTCTATATTTTGCCATGGGTACCTTCACCGTCGCTGCTCTCAGTGTCACTTTCATTTTTGACAGAATCAAATAACATAATCTTCCTTAATTGCATTACACGATTATCCACAATCTTTTTTTTCTCGTATTCACGAGATAGTTCGGATCTGATATTTTCGATCGAACGTGCAAGAGGCGCAAATAGCTTTACCTGCTTTTTATTTACCACCGCCAAGGATTCTAACATAGACTGATAAATTGATTTTACGAATTTATAATTGGATGGTAATGTGTATTTATTGTCAATTTTTCTTTGTTTTAATATTTCATAATCGCATAATATTTTTTCAGGATCGAGATTATCAGAGAGATTTATTCCGTATGTTTTAATTTTTTAATAGCAGAAATAATATCATTAATGTTTTCTTGGTTCATTATATATATAAATATTTCTTTAAAATAAAAAATAATATCAGTCTCTGAATAATTATTATAAAAAATGTAGTCCCCATAACCCTATGTGAACCCCTAGGTTGCCATATGACATCTTAGCAGGATCAGAAGGTCAGGGAACTGTTTTTTGAGGACGGTACAAACACATAATTGTATGATTATGATTATATATACATATGATTATGATTATGGTTATGATTATATTTTTTGCTGACGGCACAAACATAAACTTAATTCTAAGAACTTAATTCTAAGGACAGCACAAACCCCATGTGATCCCCTAAGTTGTCAAACAACATCTTAGCAGGATCAGAGGTTACATATAAACTTATCCTAATGAATATATGGTTGTATGGTTAGGAAATATATACAAATGGTGATGACGGGGAAATCTTGTCTACGTCCAACAGATTTTGTACACTCTCCAAAAAGTACACCCACCACAAGGGTGTATGATAGGAGAGTGTATTTTGTCTGTTGTGGATTTCGAGGAAAGGCTCCGGGTTCCCCCAATTATAAATAGCATCCGTCGCCAAATGCAAGATAAAATATCTTTAGCATTTTTGGAGACTCGAACACACGAGAGTCTGCACAACTTCGATCTACGTCCATACGCCTTACCACTTCGGCCATCGCACTCTTATCAATAATACAGTTAAATTTAAGTATATATAAAATATTTGCACTGTCTCACAGAACTTGTATTACTAATAGAATGTAGAACTGTAGCGTGAATTTACTTCAGTTTTTTTAAATATAATTCATAAATTAATTGCACGTATGAGTTATAGTTCGTTAAGGTCAAAATACATGTGTTAGAGCTAAAACTAACTCTACGTACTTGGTATATAAAACTGACGTGAATTTTTAAAGTCATCAAAATCAAAAGGTGCATAAATATCCCTCTCTGTTACAAATTACTGATTCACTAACGGATAATTGCTTACAGAAAACAAATAAATCACCAAATAATTAACGAAAAATAAAATATATTCGTTGTCTGTAAATCGAACGTAGTAGTAAGGGAAATAATCGTTTAATTTACTCTGCAGAGAGAGATAGCAGAGTTATCTCGCTTTATTATATATACAATTGCTTTAATCATAGAAATTGCTTATTATTAAGATTTTATTAATTTTGATTAGTAAACTACCCATCAGATTATTTCAGAATCTGATTATTTTTTTGCCCCTGATTATTTACTCAGACGTTCTACGAGCGTATATACAAATTAATATTAAGTGACTCTTCTCGTAGATCCAGAATGTTTCCTGTCTGGTCAGTAAGTTTGAAATTTATTCTTGACAATAATGGATTATGTACACGTAGATAAATTGGATTAATTGGCTCAGATATAATTAACCACCCGGGCGGTACTTGAGGACTAAATGCATATAATATATACCCCTGTTGGGCCTGGTTAGATTTTGAAAGATCTACTTGATAGCTGTCACCAATTACGTCACATACTAGATTGACCGCGATCGTAGATGTTATATTAACAATACCAGGTGAGATATGGCGACCTCCACCATGTGGATCATTATTATATTTAAGAATAGTTGGTGTAGGTATTAATTTTTTCCATGAATCACATATTATTTTAAAGTGTTCATCAATAAGATCATTAACTGATTTCTTTAGCTCCTCAGAGTTAAATCCATAATATTTAAGAAATGCTGTTTTAAATAAACGTTTATAACTTACACGCTGAATAGGATCATCTTCATTAACTATGTAAGTACTAAGAAATCTATCTGCCGGTACGTTTAATGTTTTTTCTCTATCAACGATAGCCTTATTTACATATTCTGAGTCTGATGCAACCTGATTCAAATGTTGTATTGTTTCAATTATTTGATTTTTTAAGTCATCGTTGTAGGAAGTGCTGATGTTGGAAAATAAATTTCTTAGATCATTAAGTATGCGTCCATGTTCAGATTTAATTGGTCTTGATTTTGAGTTAATTTCTTCAACATTAATTGTTGCTATTCTTGTTGTACCTTTACCCCGAACAAAATCTATAAAATGATTATACTGTGCATAACCACGATAAGCATCCGGAATCTCTATAAACGGATAAGTTTTTCGATATTCTGGAAGTTTTATAAATTTTTCAACATCTACGACGAAATCAGATCGTTGTGGTCCTGGTGGTCCTTGATAAACCGGTGGATTTCAGGCCATCCTAATACTGATTTAATCGAACTTTGATAAATATCTACAGAATAATCAGGGGAATTTATTTCAATAACCGCAGATAGTGTCGGTTCGTGAACAGTAATTTCTATTTTGGATTCTTTTCCTCTAATAGATTTAATTCTGCGTTGGAACTCATCATTAATCTGCTCTATTTGATAACTGCCCGTTGGAATAGCAACTACTTGCCAATCAGGAGTTCCATCAGGCTTATTCTTATTAGCGAATACTAATGAATTATTTGGCTGTAGTCCACCAAATGGTTTTGATCTAATATTTGGCCAGCTATAATAAACTCGCAATTGTGCTAATGCTATTTCCTTTGCTGGAATTGATGTTGGAAAATTGACACTAAATTCAGGATTGGTCGAACTTAACGATATCATAGTAGTTTTTGACGGAGTCGTATTAGTGACGATCTGCTGAAGTAACTCCCTGTCTGTCATTATTATTATCATTATTATTTAATTCGTTAAAATCATTAGCGATCACCTTAAATGCGTCATCATAGGTTTTCATCGTCATCGCGAATTCAGTATCGGATATTTCACCATCACTAACACACGAAGAAATGTACAAAGATAGTTTAGAGCATGCCTCTGCCACTGTATGTAATTTAATCATATAATCGTGCAATTTAGCATTTGTACAGGTATCTATCTTTTGGCTATAATACCGAGAACTCCAGCAATAGTCGTTGATGCTGAAACAATGATGGTTATAACAGTAGGTGCTGTCATCGTCAATGTTGATAATAATAATCCTGTTCCAGCAATAACAGCAGAAACCGAGTAAACAACTACATCGATGACAACTATACGCCTTTTGTATTTTTTTATTTTCGTGTTATAATAGTCGATAAAATTATTTAGTTTAGTCAGACGCTCACATATCTGATTGCATCTGTAACGTTGAACGTCGATGCGAGACTGAGGTTGATCCATTATTGTTATATTAAGTGACTAATTGTGGTGTTTCAGCTACAAATTCCAAACACCACCAGTAAGACGTTGCGGTTATTGTTTGATCATCTGCTTCCAGTAAAAATATTTCTTCAGCATCTTTATTCAACACTATAGATACAACTCCAGAGAAAGCATCTGTTGAATGACGCCACGGAAATGTTGTAGTATAAATTTTAAACTTTGCAGAGCTGAATATAGACAGTCTATAAACACCAGTAATCTCCGCGGTATATTTAATAGTGTTATTTTGCTGTGACCATGTTGTTAGTCCCGATGCTACTGTGTACACGATATTTTTAATTTGTCTGTGTGGAATTTTAATCAGATTAGTTTTTTGAACAATATTAGGTATTCCACTGACAATATCATTGAGTTTCATGTTAACGTCGGAGAGTTTTACGTCAACGGTTGGTTGTTCCCCAAAAAAATCTTTAATGGTTTTGTTTACATTTCTACGAAAATTTAAGAACGTTTCTACATGTCTAGAAAATGTAGCATTAAGTGTAGTAATTTCATCACCGATTGTTTTTAACGAAGTTGAAATAGGAATTTCCTTATCATCAACATACTTTTCCGTTGCAGCATCAAAATCATATTCCGGTGTTCTAAGATTATTAATACCATTATTATTCATGTTGAGAAATGCACGCATTATACCGCCGTTGGCCAATACGTACTTAGATTCTTGATCGTCGACATATTTCTTTGTTGCGGCGTCTGTATCTGTGACTGGGTTTCCAAGGTCTATAATTTTATTTTGATTCATAATAATGCTACCCGTAAACAAATCACCAGCTTTCTTAATATAATCGCTGACTGACGTACCGGAATCTTGTATTTTACCCTGATCAGTAAAAGTAACTATATTATTAACAACCGCATTAGGAACTCGTATAAGTACATCTGGCAGTTGTATATTACTAGTTTTTAATCGTCCTTCCTTATCCTGAAAAACAACTACTTCATTTTGATCAACACTGGTTATGTTTAATAAATCGTCAATCTCATTTCTGAGCTGATCGAGAGTTGCGTATTTAGATAAATCAGCTTGCTGCTGAGCTTTACCACGAGAAGATCTTCCGTAAATATCCACCATTATATTTACTAATGTCTGTTTAAATGTGACGTCGTAGTATATTCATGTACAACTTTGTGGGGTGGTTTTGTTGATTTTGATACAGCATCAAGTACGTTAAGTACTTCACGACCACATATTGGTGGATCAGTTAATGTTTGTGTTGGTAACGTTGAATACCATATTGGAGTACTTTGATAGCCGCCAATATACTTTAAGAATTCTTTTGGTGGAGCTAGTCCATATGAATCAAAATAAATAATTCCACGTGGATCAATTGCATATCCAACCCAATGTGTGCCTGAACCAGAGTTTTCATCGAGATTAATAATACCGGTTTCAATATTGTTTGGTTGTTTTGGTAATTGATCACGCATAAAAACTCCTCTAAAATTTTTTATTTTTAATTTTTTAGCAGCATCTAGTAAATCAAAATTGGACATAGGCGATATCAGTAAACTGTCCCTGGTAATCTTAGGCCTTTTCCGTACCATGAATGTGGAGTCCCTGGTAATCTTAAACCCCGACCGTATGCTGGGCCTGATAATCTTAGACGACCCGGCTGTGGTACGTTTGGTGCTCTTAGACGTCTTCCGTGTTGTTTTTGTCGTGATTTTTTTTTTTGAGCTTTCTGCGTGTATGATTCCCTTTCCTGTTGCTTTCTTTAATGCCATTCCAGCAGCGGTTCCAACGGCGCCTAATGCAGCTGCTTTTGCAACAGCTGGGGCTGCAGCGGCTATTAATGCTGGTATAGCAGCAAGAAGTGGAAATATACCACCCGTCTTAATGATGTCTTTAATGGCACCCGCAGAAAGATTAAGTTTTATACCTTTATTTGATTTTTTGGCTTCATTGAAATGCCTGAGCTGACGTTCTGTAAGAGATAATTTATTTGAACCGCTCATCTGATCTTTCTTTAGCGATATTTTTAATCCACAGTCATTTTTTGATGCTGATTGTATCCTTTTAATCTGACCAGGAGTCAGACTAACACTAACGTGATTATATGGCATTATAATATTCATAAACGATCTAATTACATATTTTCTACTGGAGCATCAACTACTCGCATTCGTCCACCAACACCTTCAAGTAACATTGATTTATCGCTGAGTATAACAGCAATTGCTCTGTAATTGGCAATAGCTCCTATTGTCACACGAGCTCGAAAGTATATATCGACTACTGACTGTCTGGTTAAATCTAAATGTTCGAGCGAAAAGTAATAAATTGGATATAAAGTTGTAAAATCTAACTGTGATATTTGTAAACCAGTATCAATATTTTGATCACGTCCCATGAACGTCATTAATCGATGATATGCACGTGCTACATGATTTTGATCGAAATTCAATAAAATATATTCGGATGGTTCTTGATGTCCATTTATTCTTAAAGAAACCTCGGAAACACCAAGATTGTCAAATATCATAATGCTACGTGTTTGATCATCCACCCGTGCAGCATCTTGAAGCGCAATGAATATATGTCGTGGTGCGGCTATTCCCTGTTGAGAAACTATTTGCCATGTAAATAAACCATTAACATTACTCTGGATAGCATCTGTGGTCATTGTTAACCATGATAATGCTGATTTACCACCTTGATTCATAAAAGAGAGTAGACGATCTTCTTCAGATATTGATGGAGCCATCACTGGCATCCACAATGAAAGTTTTGTCAGAATTACTTTACCAGGATCACCAATGGGTCTCCATAATGCATCGTTGTCGGTTGCTTTTCGTACAAGTACAACTGTATGCTTTCCTCCGAAAATGACTTTTCTGACATTTCTACAGAATCCAAAGATATGTGACAGTGGAATTGCACATGAAAACAACCTTCTATTATCTTTCAACATTGATCTACGTGCTGCAAATCCTAAGTTACATTCTGGATTAGCACCATGAACCACCGGATTTACATCAATGTCAGCGGCGCCGGCGAAGTTTCTTGGTCGTCTTATATCATATTGTCTGTTATCAGGGTGGTTAGAAGTATCCTTTACGAACATCATTGATGGACCGGTTGATCTTGAATAATCGTCGCTGTATCTTGCAAGGCCAAGTATTGTCGTTGCAACGTCAACGTCTTTCTGGATTGATTCAATATTTTTTCCGTCAATCATGTACGTTGCGCTGTCAAATAACGCCATAATACCATTATTAACAAAACCAACCCTAACTTCAGCTCCATATGCTACTGGTGCTGCAGGAGCTGCGTTATTTAAACTTTCACCTTCTACTTCAATAAATGCCTCAGCGGGTAAGAAATACCTACTTGTATCCTGAAATTGTAGTTCAATTCTCCCACTCTGATCTGGAATTCGAGCGTCATAAGAATAATATTGATAATCGCGCACAGACTCATCTTTGAGTACTGGTGCGTCCATGTCAAATGCTGGATCAGATATGCGCTTGAACATCTTTATTATAATT
>JAECUM010034535.1:0-53577 GCA_016617855.1 Megalonaias nervosa
TATATATATATATATATATATATATATATATATATAATACACTTGTGTCAAGCCATCATCAGATCTTGTCAAAAGTAAGAAAAGCTACAAATTAAAAAAATGTATGGGGCAGACAACCTTTGCCGTATTCAATGCTCAAAACATGGGGCAGATGATGATGGTGGTAAAGATACCAAAAGTAATTGTCAAGGTCAAGCAATGTTAAAAGAATCAAAGCAAAAACCGAGGACAAGAGGCAAAATTTTTGTGAAGCCATCTTTTTCGGCTACATTTTTGTGAAGCCATCGTTTTCGTTATTTACAAACTAAAAAAAAAAACTTTAACACCGAACTTTATTCTACAAATCTCTAATGTGGGAGGTTAATGTTGTAAAAACATTAATATTACCAATCTATGGTGTGGGCAAACTGATAGACTGATATGCTCAACAAATGATTTTGCTCTGACGAGTTATCGCCAAGGCAAACTCAACCAAAATCAATTAGGCTTTCGTTACGAGGTGTGGTATTGAAAATAAATCAGTGAGTTGAGAAAGGTAGAATTGTGCGCTTGGAACAAAACATATGCCATATTAGTAGTGTAGTGCGGTAGTATAGGGACAATGGGAAAATACATTACAGACACCCCCCTCCCGGGCCTGTATAGGGACAAGATTTATAGGGACAAATGGCACACCCTGGGCCTGTATAGGGACAATGGGAATTTTGTATAGTGACAATAGGAATGGAACAGGTAGGGTGACGTCACGGTACTGGACACTTGCAACAATGTAGCAAGTACCGTGACGTCATGCCACCTGTTTCATTTCTATTTAAAGTTTGAATCATTCGCGTTCGTGTCAGTGGATAGTATATAGCAAGTACCGTGACGTCATGCCACCTGTTTCATTTCTATATAAAGTTTGAATCATTCGCGTTCGTATCTGTGGATATTATAATATTATACCCAAATTATACAACTGACTAAAAAAAAATTTAGGTAAGAGAATAATGTTTTTGGGAGTTAAACATAAATTATACAATCAAATAAAAAAATTTTTAGGCAAAGTGAGAATAAATATCTTTTCGAGGCATAGGAAGTGGCCATGAAAAGGGCCTTTGGGTTTTATGTTAACACCAGTTCCTTAACATAGAGGGCATCTCACTGATCTTCTTCTCTTTCTCAAACTTTGCCTAACCTCTGGACCGTAGATGAGGACTCGCTTCAGACAGCCTTGTCTCTCCACATAAATCCTTCGTTTCCAAAGGGCTGTATCAGTGATCTGGGTAATTGCCCATGATGATCTGACATACATTGGATAGTCCGGGTTCAACAGCATCGACGATAGGAGGGTAGACGATTCTACGTTGGTCCACATCTTGTGACGAGAACAGGCGAAGGGAATGAAGTGAACCGCGTTTATTTATAGTGGAAGACCGGATCGAAACGGATTGAAATTGTTCACCAATGACAACACGCGTTACAAAATTCACTCACTTCGCGGAGTCTCTCATCCAATCCGAAGAGAGCTACCTGTGACGTCACATTCCCTATATAGGTGCGCTAGAGTCTGTGCGCAGTGAATCGATGCGACATTGTTTTGTGAAACATGACTGAAACTAACAAGACGATGAATTGGGGTGCACCGGCTTTGGAGACGAAAAGCGATGGCATAGCAGCGGCTACCAAAGTTAATACAGCGCTACTTCCTGAAGAGGTCGATTTCAACTGGGATTCAGTAGATTTTCTCTCTTCGCAAGAATTTGTTCCAGTACCAGTACCTTCGCCACCTTCTCCTTCTTTACCACACGTCGAGGACTCTAAACAGAGACAGAAAGAAGAATTAGAGAATTTTTTACAACAGCAAAAAGAGGCAGAACAAGCATTTCTTCTTGAACAGCAACAGCGAGAAGAAGAGACAAGAAGGAAACGACAGGAAGAAGCAGCAGAGAAAAAACAAGGTCTAGGAGAGAAGAACAGTGAACCTCAAACGGTAACGGTACTCTTGGCCATTTTCGCCGAGTTAAGAAGTCTGAAACAAATGTATCAGACTTCTTTATTAAGACCCAAGAGAAAAAGACCTTCCCGAGCCAAACAGTTTAATCCGGTTAGTACACCGGAGATACCACCCCTAGTGATTTCTGCCAAATCATTGACAGGAGCAAAGTAGGCCTTGGCCGTGGCAAAGACTTAAGGCAGTTAAAGTTGATTGCTTCTCGTTCCTAAGTTTCTTCTAAGAAAAAAAAAACAAACACCCAACGGTCGTTTTCAGGGCCACTCACTTCTTTCGAAAAGAGATAATATTCATTTTGCCAAAATCAATTAAAACTCAAAAATCCCTTGTTTAACCCTATGATATACGTGTTGTGAGTGCGTGAGTGTAGGTCCTTATTATTCTAAACAATCAAAACCAAGAGACACCTACGTTTTTTTCAGTCTGGTCTATTCTGGTACAAATATTTACAATTCAATGTCACAACACAACATAACACAACACTTTTAAAAAGTTCACAGACTTCTTCTGTGTCTTTTTTCTTCTTTCCCTCTCTCTGTTTTTTGAATTTCTTCACTTTCACAGTTTTTTCATCCTCTTCTTCCTGACTTTTACTCGTCTTCTTTTCTTTTCTGTCTTCTCTTTCTGAACGTGTCGGGGTTCTTCCTTTGCCGAGGGCACCTCTTCTTCTTCCTCCTCCTCCTGCTCCTGTTCTTTCTTAGGACACTCTGAAGACCAATGTTCTTTCTCTTGACAATGATAGCAGGTATCTTGACTTTTGTCTCTTTTGACACCTTGTTGCTTTTTTGACGATCTGCATATTCTGCAGCCCACTGCCATTTCTTCAGACAGATATAGCAATTGTCTTGACTTTTATCTCGAAAGGAGGGGGAGTAGTCCGTCGGCTTGTCTGAAGAAAACTTTCGTATGACACCTCGCAAAGCTCTAATCAGAAGTTCGATCTGTGTGGGTTCTTCCATCGTGCTGGTCAGCTTGAGAGCGAAATGAATACCGAGAGGGAAGGCAGCAACCTTTTATATATACACTGAGTCTGACATGTATATATAAGGGTCCATGGCGTTTCAAATGTAGTCATTTGACTTTTTGCAGTCAAGATGAAACGATCGCATCATTTCGTAAAGAAAGGAGAAGAAAGTAAGAGGCAGAAACGTGATCTATCGCCTCGCACAGTAGCTGAAGTCTTGGCTCAAATTCATGCCAGCGATTTTGAAGATGAGATGAGTGAACCAGAATCCAGACCCAGAGAGTCTACACCCAGTCAAAGTCCATCACCACCAGTAAACCCTGAAAAGTACTACCACATTCGAGAGACGGACAAACCCTCCTCTAGAAAACTTAGAACCACAGCCTACACGTACAGGGTAAAGTTTAAAGATTTCAAGTCCGACATACCGTTGGAAAAAGCAGAGGGGTTCATCACCAATGTGTGGGATTCTTTGTTAACAGTGTGAAACAGAAATGTGAAGCCAAAGAAGACGATCGCTTGAGACTTTCCATTCATCAAGACAGTTTGAAGTCCCTCGTTTGGATCGAGTTTAGCAGCCCGGCAGAATTGACACCTTCCAAAGTCATGGACAAGATTCAACACGTGCAACAATCCAACGACAAGTTTTACATCACCGACGGAAAAGCGACACTGTTCATGACCCACGTGTCTCTTCCCCAAGGGACAGAACATGGCAAAAAAGGTGATCTTGGTAGAAAATCTTCGCAGCAATAAGCGCAGCCTCGTTCAAATTAACAACACTCAAGACAAGATGTGTTTAGCCCGTGCCATCGTGGTGGGACGAACGTATGCCGACAAGAACGACACGACAGAATGGAAAAGAGTCTGGCAAACTATTCGAAAATCTAGCCGAGCCAAACAACAAAGAAAAGCAGAACTCCTGTTACAGCAAGCGGGGATATCCAAAGACACACCCAGTGGCATTCCTGAAATGCAAAAGTTGCAAGACGTCTTGGCTCCACGCTACACCTTGAAAGTACACCCTCAAGAAGTGCGCGGACCTCTGTTGTTTCGAGGCAAAAATTTCAAAGACGGAAAATACATTCACGTCTATCATCACGATGAACATTTCGATGCCATTACCAGTATCACTTCATTTCTGGGATACAGTTATTACTGTGAGAAATGTGACTATGGCTATAACAATCGAGAGCAACACAAGCATTGCGGATCGAAATGTGAGAGATGTTTAGCCTCTAAACCCTGTCTGGACCAAGGACAAGAACGAGTGCATTGCCCAGCTTGTCAGCGCACGTTTGTCAGCCCTTTCTGTTACCAACAACATCTAAAGACGCAAGGTTCACAGCAGAAAAGTGCTTGTCAGCTCCTGAGATTGTGCCCTACTTGTGGACAAGGCATACGTACCAATAATGCCAAGGCGCACATATGTTCAGGAAAGAAGCGATGTCACATTTGTCACATTTGTCGCCAAATCGTGGACTTGGAACACCAATGCTACATTCAAAAATACCAATCCAAACATGAAGAAGAAGATAATGACCAGAAGAAAGTCAATTTCATCTTTTTCGATTTCGAATGCATGCAAGAGACTGGCATTCACATTCCTAATTTCTGCGTGGCTCATCGAGCGTGTGAGAAATGCATCCAAGAGCCTATCTTTACTCATTGCCCTCACTGTAGCAAGATTCCTGGAGGACGTGAAAAAATCTTTCGGGGACAGAACACGCTAGCCGATTTTGCCCAATGGATCTTAGACCCTATTGACGAGACGTGGAGCCAAGAAGACATCGAACATTACGGTGATTGTCATCGCTATGCCACAGTGATGGCTCCCAATTTCTCGGGATACGATGGGCAATTTCTCCTCAGATACTATACGGAACAAAGTACCGAACGTCCTAAAGTGACTTTGAACGGAGCCAAAATCATTTCCATGCAAGTGGGACAAGTGCAGTTTAAAGATTCGATGAGTTACTTGGCCATGCCTTTGAGTCGCATGCCTAAATCGTTTGGAATGACAGAAATGGCCAAAGGCTATTTTCCACACTTTTTCAATACCGAAGCCAATCAACACGCCGTTCTGCCCCATTTGCCTGAGGCTCATTACTACGACCCCGACAACATGCGTACCGAACAACGAGAAGCTTTCTACGCTTGGTACCACACTCACGCCTCGGACCCTTTTGACTTTCAGGAAGAAATGTTAAAGTATTGTCGTTCCGACGTGGACATTTAAAGGCGTTGCTGTGGAAAATTTCGAGAATTATTCATGGAGTACGGAGGGATCGACCCTTTGAAAGAAGCTTGCACCATTGCCAAAGCGTGTTCCTTAGTGTACCGCCAACGATTCATGCTTGAAAACACCCTAGCTGTCATAAGTCCTCAAACAACGAACTTTGTCAAACGTCAATACTCGGTCAAAGCCTTACGCTGGTTACATTATTTGTGCGACAAGGAAGACAAATGGATCCAACATGCTCGCAACGGAGGAGGCGAAAAGACCATCAGAAGGTATTCGGTAGATGGCTGGGACTTAGAAAACCCCAAGATCGTGTACGAGTTTAATGGGTGCTTATTTCACGGATGTCCGATCGTTTACCCTCACCGTAACACGACAAATCAGCTTTTACAACGGACAATGGAAGACTTGTACCAGACCACTTGTCAGCGGCGCTTGAAGTTAGAAGACCAAGGATACCAAGTGGTGGAAATGTGGGAACACGAGTACGATCACCGTTTGAAAACCGATTACGAGTTTAAGCGCATCGTGGATAGTTTCAAGCTGGTGGACCCACTGAACCCAAGGGACAGTTTGTACGGAGGACGGACGAATGCCACCTGTTTGATGTACCAAGCCGACGAAGAGAAAAGAGAGCAAATCAAATACTTGGACGTGTGTACTCTGTATCCGTACGTGTTCATATATTGTTACTTTCCCGCAGGGCACCCACAATTGCTGACGGAACACATCGACGTGGACAACATTCGCCAATACGAAAGATTGATCAAGTACAAAGTATTGCCTCCCACGAACTTATACCATCCCGTTTTACCTCACCATTGCCAAGGAAAACTGGTGTTTCCCTTGTGCCGTACTTGTGCCAAAACGTGAACCAAGAACAACCTTGTCAGAACACCCAGGAAGAACGCGCCTTGACGGGAACGTGGGTCAGCGTGGAATTGTTCAAAGCTCTGGACCTGGGATACCAACTGTTAGAAGTGTACGAAATTTACCACTTTCCCAAGACAGAAAAATACCACAAGGGCGACGAGACACAAAAAGGCATTTTTGCAGACTACGTGAATGCCTTTTTGAAACTGAAACAAGAAGCCAGCGGCTATCCTCCCTGGTGCCACACTCCCGAAGGCCAAAAGAAATTCAAAGAGAAATACTGGGAGCAGGAAGGCATCACTTTAGACCACGTCGAGAAAAACGAAGGAAGGCGATCGTTTGCCAAAGTGATGTTAAATTGCTTGTGGGGTAAAATGGCACAACGACCGTGTTTACCCAAGACGGAGAATTGGACAGAACCTTCTCGCTACTTC
Organism: Megalonaias nervosa; assembly: GCA_016617855.1. NCBI lineage: Eukaryota > Metazoa > Mollusca > Bivalvia > Unionida > Unionidae > Megalonaias > Megalonaias nervosa. The sequence goes on from JAECUM010034535.1 coordinate 6,507, forward strand.
CAGATGGTTCACGACAAAACCAAATACATGAAACACGTGGACGTCCTTCGTGAGCACTTGATCTTAGTCAATTACGAAGAAGAACTGGACTTTGTAGAAGCCGACGAATTTGGAAATGTCATCATTGCGGCTTGAGTGACAGCCCATGCTCGCTTAAAACTGTACGAAGCTTTAGAACTGTTAGGAGATAGTGTGCTGTATTCTGACACGGACAGTTGCATCTACATCGATCGCCTGGGTCAACAATACCCTAAAATCGAAGGAGACCGTTTAGGAGCCTGGACGGACGAGCATCCCGACGACAAGATTCTAAGTTTTGCAAGTGGTGATCCCAAAAATTACGGCTACGAATACCGGGACCCACAAGGAGAAATGCACACAGAGTGTAAAGTGAAAGGATTGACTCTCAATTATCGCACCAGTTGACTGGTAAACTTTGGCGTCCTGGACAGGATGGAAATTTTAAAGTGACCACCCACGAACCGCACAAGATTGTACGTTTACCCACACACCAAATCGTCAGCCGGCCCTTGGAAAAAGTCTATCAGATCGTGTACCAGAAGCGAGTTCGGCTTCCCAACCACTTTACTTTACCTTACAGTCACGACGATATTGGCCAGCATATAAAAAAGGACAACGTTCAAGACCGATACTTCATTGTGACTACCATTGCCAAGCGAGAAAGATGAATCCTTTCAAACAGCAAGTATCAAGCAAGAGTAAACTCGAGTGCGATGCTGTGCCTTGCGATGGCAGGGATGCCGTACGCTGTGACCTCAGCGATTTAGTACCACATCATCATGTGAGCTTTGCTATAACTACTACTACCATACCTACCATGGAAAGTGATGCTGTGCGTGTCAAACCTGACGGATGCAAAAGCGATACCACTCGTTATCGTACTCCTTTTCACTTTACTGGTTTTCATGGTGGATGTCATCATTATGAAACCATGCGGCTACCACCCTACGGATGTCATTCAAAACTGAGCACACTCCTGCATATTTCACCATACCCTCATCGAAATGAACCTGTGAAAGACGAATATTCCTTCCCTGTGCGTTTGCCTGAATACTGCGACTTTGAAAGCCGGACAAATGGCCTAAATATCTGGGAGGACCTACCCCCGAAGAATTAGCTAGAGCCAGATTTATCTACTTGGGCGAAGGGGATAAAGTCAAGTGCTTCAATTGCGGTGTGTCACTTCACGAGTGGGAGAAGACAGATTGCGCTTACCTCGAACATGCTCGATGGTCTCCAGATTGTCACTACCTACCTTTAGTGGGACTTCGTCATTGAAGTGGGCATACCATGTCGTGTAAGAAAGCAGCTACGTGGCTAGCAGTCAAACGTTGGACAACCCCTACACAAGTATTTAAACCCCATTTGAAAAATAATCTTCAAACATTACCAAACGAAATGCAAAAGAGAATCTACAAGGAGATTTGGCTGGGACTTGCTAGAGCAAAATCTCAATTAGTGACTGAGGAACTTTTATGTCGAAAAACTCACCAGAGGAAATTGACAAAAGTCAACAAACAAGTCCGATTTCTCTGGATCAATAGTGCGTTCTTTCTAATATTCCGCTTTAGACCATTTACATTACAAGATTTTAATGACATTCTTGACCGTTTCCTGGAATGGCAGTGGCCAGAAATTACTCACTTTGTCCGTTACTTTCGCTCTAGGAGAAGTGTTTGACTGACATGGTTATGGATACTTTACAAGAGAACATTCGTGGTTTGCCTGTTGAGTTGAGAGAGTGCATTTACCGCGAGTGGGTCAAAATACAAGTGAAACGCAAACTCAAATTCATTTCTCCATTTTTAAACTAGTTCTTTTCCAAAGCAAGCGAAGACTGATTATGGGAGGACACTACTTCAGTCACAAATATAAATGAGGCTATTGACCACGACACAGTGATTCCTGATTCTTATTACCTTACACCTAAGAGGGTATAAAAACGGACTACCATGCCACGACCTTTATCATTTGTGATACAATAGATTCCGTGGAAGGAAATCAATGACACTCTTCAAACGGTGGAGGATTACGATCGCCTATTACGAGAACTGTGTCCATTGAATTGGGGTCGACGTGTATTGTGTGTCTTAGTGACTTGCTTTCTGGGATTTCGTTTACCAGCCGATTCCTTGTGGACTCTTTACAAACAGTACATACCACCCAAAACATGAAAGTGGTCCCTTTAAGTGTACACGAGAGACTCATTCTGCTCAAAGCTTTGCGCTTTCATCTTGATACTTCTCAACTTCTACGGGAAAACAAGATTCGTCAACTTTTAGGCACTGAAGATGTGTACTACAACGTGTGTGTAGCTTGTGACTTACACCCTCACTGGAGATGTACGTGACTGGAAAGGTTGGGGTTTTGAGGCTTGGACAAAAGAAGTGGCACACTATGCCCAAGATTTGTAATCCAAAAAAATTAAAACGTTCAGTGAAAAAAGTAACTTTTAAACCGGTGTTAGTGACAGCGCCAGAAGAAGAAGAAGAAGAAGTCGTGACCGAGGAAAACCACTCTCTTCAGGACAGGACCGTTATCGACATCCCCGAAAGACCATTCCAGGAGGACTATTGTGTGACTGTGCCAAGGAGTGTAGAGACTCTAAGAACATTACACACTACCCCTACGATTTCACCTCTTGATCACCACAAATGTTGTATAGAGACTTGTTTATATTCCACTATGATCGTTTTTATGTGTCTTTTATTCGTGTACTTTACCATTTGGCTTTTATCTATTTTTGTCTTTCGTGTTGTTCACTTTTAAAGATGACAATAAACGTGTCCTGAAAAAAGTATAAAAACTCTTGTCTAGTCTGTCTTCGTGTCAAAAGTGACATTTCTTACACTACTATGGCTACCTCTACTGTCTCTGCTCCCTCTTCCTCCACTGTCAAAGTCATTGACGAACACGTAGACCAGACTAGTTGGGAGGCCTTGTATCTTCACCATCCCTTTAACATGCTCATTGTTGGACCTAGCGGTTCCGGCAGAACCGAATTTGTCAAACGTTTGATCGAACATAAACATCATTTGATCGATCGTCCACCTCAACGAATCGTGTGGTGTTACAAAGAGTGGAAATCGGCGTACAGCCATCTGCGAGAAAGTCAAGGCGATTCCATCGTCTTTGTGGAAGGTATTCCTGGCGAAGACGACGGGATCGTGTCTCACCCTAGTCAAACTCATTTGGTTATTTTTTACGACATGTTAGGAGAAGACGAAGAAGAAATTAAACTCTGGTTTACGCGCAAAAGGCATCATCGTAATGCTAGTGTTATTTACATCACCCAAAATTTATTTCAACAAAGTAAAGCCCATCGTACCATCAGTCTCAATGCTCATTACGTGGTCTTGTTTAAAAGCCCTAGAGATAAATCGCAAGTACAAGTCTTAGCCAAACAGATAGGAACGCCTTTGCTGACAAATGCGTACGACGATGTCACTGAAACCCCACACGCTTATTTACTTGTGGATTTAAAACGCACCACTCCCTATTATTTGCGATTTCGTACCCATCTGTTTCACCACTGGTGCGAGGACGGAGGGCCTGTCGTGTACACGTCCCCTTCGTCGACTTAACAACAATCACAATCACCAAAAAACGTCTATAAAAACCTCGGTCACTTTGGCTCTTTCTCACACATCGTCAACATGACGTCCCTTCAGTCTCATCTTCCAATCAAATTGATTCGTGCCTTGTACGGTATCAGTCGCGAAAAAAATCCACAAATACGTGCTCGTGTCTTAGAAGCTAGTCTCAAAGCAGTCTTACGATGGTTTACGGTGACAGCACGTCAATTACTGCAAGGCATCATTCAGACTCCACATCAAGCCAAACGTTTTTTTGAGAGAAACAAAGTAGCCTTGACGCAGTCATCCGATCCTCGCATTGACACTCAAACCAAAAAGCAAATCATTTTGAAACCTGGAGGAAGCGGTTCTCTAGGAGGTGTCATCATTCGTTCCCTCTTAAAATGGGATCCTAATGCTCCCAAAGTCGTCCCCAAGAAAAAAGCCACACCCAAACGTACCCAGAAGGAAAAGAAAAGAGCAACGGTGTCAAGACCAGGTCACAGCCTCAGAAAAAGAAAAAGAAAGCTCCACGGAAAACAGCTTCTACCCACAAGAGACTGTCTCCAAAAACTTCTCCTCCAGCGGTGACACCCTCTTCCTCTTTAGCGGCAGTGGCCGCTGCTCACACAGTACCTGCCCCCAAAATCAAAGTCCAAGAAAGAACGGGTGTGTTACAGAGTTTACTGGATTTGTCCAAGCAAGAATTGTCCCGATTTAGTCCGTTGCGAACTCCTCCACGACATGTGTTGCCTGTCATCAAGTTGATACGACGTAAAGACAATCAGTGGCGAAGCATTCCAGTATAAAAAGACCTGAAGCAAACAATACGGATCAGTGTTTTTGTGCTGCTAAACGCCAAAAGATGTCCCCTCCAAGAAGTGCACACCGTTACCATCGTGTTCCTTCTTCGGTCTAAAAAGGAAAACGAAAACGAAAAAGACAGTCACGTCATCCTAAAAAGCGCCTAGCCAAACATCGACCCAGAAGAGACACACTCGTCCAAAGAAAAAAAGGAGCAACCAAAGGAAAGGATATGCTATGATACTTCTCAAAGGGATTGATTTTACAAGATTCAACCCTAAAAAAAGATAAAAGGACGTATGTCGAGCCATGAATGTCAGTGTATGTTGTGCACCAAAAGATGTCTCCTCATTGTCGTTCTCCTGTCCAGAAAGGAAAAAGAAAAAGACAGTTTCGTCATCCGAAAAAACGCTTAGTCAAACATAGACGTCACCCCCAGAAAAGACACAATCGTCCAAAGAAAAAGAGGAGCCACCAAAGAGGAGGATTCTTTGGCGATTTTGGAAAACACATCGGCACCTTTATGACGAAGCGATAGTCCCCAAAAAAAGGATAAAAGACCGTGTGACAAGTCATCGACGTTAGTGTATTTTTTGCTGTGTGCCACGGAACCAACGAACTAACCGAGAAAGATATCACCCCAAATAAAACATTCCTCTTCTAACCCCAGAGGAAAGAAAAGGAAAGGACTGCCACCTCGTTTAGCCAAACATTGGGACACGTTGTCGTCCTGTCCAACGCTCCTTCACCCATGCGAAAAAAAACGCATTCAAACTGCCTCCAAAGATGTCATCGATACCGTGTGCGAATGTTGTCTGAATGTCTTGAAAGGCACAATACCTTTGTCTAAATATCAGAAAGAATGCTTAGCCAAACATCGACACGTTCTTCGCCAAACGGTCCAAAAGAAAATACCCATTGGTCACAAGAAAAACATGTTGGTGCAACGCGGAGGAATTTTGCCCTTTTGCCCATGTTACTGAAAGGAGTAATGGGTACAATACGAGGACCCTTGGAGTCAAACGATCTCAGACGTGATCCTTGAAATCCGATGGAAGGACGAAAACTAGCTTTAGTGCCTTACAAACGATGGATGGAATACCATCGTTGGCAAGAACAACGAACCCCGCATTTACCTCCCAATCCTCATTTGATCGAGATGTCCCAGTTACAACACGAATTGCAATCATTGATGGATCGCAGCGATTTGTCAGAAACGGAAAAATCTCAACGGTACGGTCAATTGTTGCAACGACTGCAATTCTTTCACCAGAAAGCTTTAGACGAAACAGCTCTACCCTCTCTGAAAGATTTTAAGGCCTTGATGAAAAGTCCATCACCACCACCACCACTAGCCCCAGTAATCAAGACAGAAAGTCCACCACCACTAGTCCCAGTGATCAAGACAGAAAAAGAGGAAGAGCTTCAAACTCCACCAGAAAAAGTACGCAAGTTAACAACACCACCTACATCCAGAATTGGTTGGATTAAAAAGATGATGGCTACCCCTTCTTCCTCAGAAGAGAAAAAGAAAGAAGGGAAACCAGAAGTGAAACAAGAACTAATTACCCCAGTTCAGACATCTTCCTCGTCGACACCTATCGCTCGTCGGACACCTAAAGCATTACAATCCAAGAAAATACCACACGAAGAAAAGAGGAGCATCAGTGAAGAGTGGATCACTTATTAAAAAATGGAGAAGGTGTTAGCCAGCATTTACTACGATCCATCCCATCCTGCAGGTTACGGAGGAGTTCAGAAATTGTATCGTGCTGCCAAAACTCGACTGAAAAGTGTTCGTTTACCTCAGGTGCAACGATAGTTACAAGAACAAGCCACGTACACCTTACACAAACCGATTCGACGAAAATTTTCCAGAAGTCGCACCCGAGTGGAGGGCATCGATCATCAATGGCAAGCCGATTTAGTCGATGTCTCTCATTTGGTCACTTACAATCGTGGTTACAAATATTTGTTTTGTGTCATCGACGTCTTTTCCAAATTTGCTTGGGTCGTGCCATTCACTTCCAAATCGAGCAGTGAGTTAGTGCGAGCCCTCCAACTGGTGTTGAAACAAAGTGGGGACGTCACCCTCTTCGATGGCAAACTGACAAAGGCACCGAATTTCTGAACCAAGCTTTCCAAAAAGAATTGAAGAAACGTGACATACATTTTTTCACCACCGAGAATCCCGAAACCAAAGCCAGCATCGTGGAACGTTTTCAACGCACCTTGAAAGAACGCATGTGGAAATATTTTACGCATCAACACACTCTCAAGTACATCGACGTCTTGCCACACCTCGTCCAATCGTACAACCAATCTTACCATCGGAGCATCGGACTTGCCCCACAAGAAGTGACTCCCGACAACGAAGTGACTGTCTTCGAGCGCCTGTTTGGTACGTCCCTGACAGTGACTGTCCCCAAGAAAGGTGGAGTATTGGCACCAGGAGATTGGGTGCGCATTGGTAAAACCAAACGCACTTTCGACAAAGGTTACTTACCCAAACGGACCACCGAATTGTTTCGTGTCACCGAACGTGTGCGTGGCCGTCATCCTCCCGTCTATAAATTGGAAGACATGAACGGAGAAGTGTTAAAAGGAACGTTTTACTTGCCAAAATTACGACGTGTGACCAAAAAAGAAGACGACGTGTACGAGATAGAAAGTATTCTCGATTTAAGAACCCGAAAAGTGGGAAAACGACGTGTCAAAGAAGTCAAAGTACGTTGGAAAGGATATCCTCCCAGTCTTGACTCTTGGATCGACGCTTTGCAACTCATCGACTATAAAAAGAAGTGACCATCATGCCCTTCAACACAGCCTCAGCTATCGCAGTAATCACTCCGTCGCCCAGCTCTTCACTGCAAGATCTACAAAAGCAACCGTTGTGGGTGTGGTGTGGAGAACGTGTGCCTAAAACGCAAATCGTATTTTTCTGCCATATCTTTGTGGTGTATTGTGTCATCGGTGCTGCCATTGCCAATTTGAATTTGCAACAAGGAGACAAACAATTGTGGACCATTTTATTTAGCAGTTGCATTGGTTACCTTCTTCCTAATCCGTCTCTGAAATATTCCTCTAACGGAAACAACAACGGGAGTCTTGTGTCCAAAGTTAGTCTCCCATCCAACAGTCACCCTAACCATCGTCTTTTAGACACTCCTCTGACTTCCAGTGACTCTTCGGACACTAGAACTGTGGAATTATGAACAACCAATTTTACTTAACGTTACCAAGTGACCGTTCCATGGAGGTGTTTCCTAATAATACCTTATGCTGTTACACGCACAAATTACCTCAGGCCATCCAATTAGATCACGAAGCCCATTGGGAAGTGGCTTTAATGGAAATGATTCACCCTACACAAATCCTAAATATACTTCCTAATCAAAACACTTTTACGGTAGAAGTTCATGACGAGCAAGTGCAACAACACATGGAGGAACTCAGCAGTGCAGCTGACTCTATGAAATCACAAGACCCAAAACTAAACGAACCACTTATCGGTTGAAAATTCCCTCAGGCTATTATTTTAGTGGTCAACATTTGGTGAACACTATTGCTGGCAGGTTCAGTAACGTGTTTGGTAAAGTCTTGGAGAAAACCAGAAAAAGTGTCACGATCGATTATTACCAAATAGCTCGTCGCCTAATGATGAAATTTTCAGAGGACAAAGTATTTGCCATTACATTTTGTCCTGAATTGTATGACATTTTGGGTGGAGACACTAAGTTGATCAAGATTGCAAACGAAATACCAGCCGTGACCGGTAACTCGGATTTTGCGAAATATTTTAGATTCCTTGTAGAAATGAACCAAGGACTGAATTTGATTTTTGTGTACTCCGATGTGGCGGAGTACAACGTGGTGGGACACACTTCCGTACCGTTACTGTGTGTCATTCTGCCACGAACGCTGACGAGGAAGGTGGAAACACCTATCACGTTCACCGCGAATTTGTACATCCTCACTATTTGCTCGTCAGTAAGTCGTATTTCGACACTGTCAACATTACTATAAAAGGAGATCTGGGACAAAATATTTCATTCACCAAAGGGAAAGTCACAGTGAAACTCCATTTTCGAAAACGATTACTCTAACTTTTTGTCAGTCATGTATCCTGTGTACCGAGGAGTCGCTCAACAACGAGGACATGGTTTAGGAGATATGCTAAAATTAGCCTTTCGTTCGGTTGCTCCCGTTTTGAAACCGATGGTGACACGGGGATTGCACGCCTTGAAAGATGCCGCGTTGACGCACGGCAAAGAATTTCTCCAAAATGTCATCATTGACAAACAAAACCCCAAAGAAGCTTTCTTGAGAGCAGGCAAAATTGTCTTGCTTCAAACGGGTAAAGACATTTTGGGCCGGCGAGAAACTCCTATAAATGCCCTGGGCGATGCCGAGTCAGACATTCCTGCTTCCCTGACGCCACAGCAAGGACAAGGCAGAAAAAGACGACGAAAACACCCCTTCAGAGGACTTCACACCCCTAGAGCTAGAAAGACTAAGAAAAGAAAAACTGTCCGAGAGTTAGACGTTTTTGATTATTAAAGCAGAGAAAATGATGCACCGAGAGTCTTGCGCTTGTTCCAAGTCGGAACTGGATCTGTTTGCCATGCCACCCATCATGATAACAATGCAAGAATCCAAATGGGTCGAATTTCATCCCGTCTCCTCTTTGACGGATTCAGCTCCCATTGAGTTTGAAATCAAAGGACAACCCGATGATTACATCGATCTGAATAGCAGTTACTTGTATCTGAAACTGAAAGTGATCAAAACAGACAACACCAATCCGGGAGACGATGCTAGAGTAGTTCCCTTCAACAATTTCATGCATTCCTTGTTCAGCGAAGTGAATTTGTACTTGAATAACAAACTGGTCAGCAGTAGCATGAATACTTACCCTTACCGAGCGTACCTGGAAAATCTCTTGACGAACGGAAAGAGGCCAAGAACACTCATCTGGATGCTTGCGTAGTTTGGAAACCTGACAACGCAGGTGAGAACAAGTTTAACGACACAACCCTGACAGCCGATGGCGATCCTCACAATGTGGGCTTTAACGACCGTCGAAAGAAAATCCTGCAAGGTCGTAGTTTAGAACTGATGGATCGTTTGCATTTGGACATGTGGTTGCAAGAAAAGTATTTGCTGAACGGAGTGGATATTCGCCTGAGACTCAATCGCAGCAGTGTCGCTTTCCATTTGATGGCTCATGCCAACGAGTACAAAACCATCATCCAAGAAGCCAGACTTTACGTGCGCCGCGTAGAAGTGTTACCTAAAGAGGGAAACAACATCGGTCACACATTGAGCAGATCGACCGCCAAGTATTCGATACGGCGCGTAGAAGTGAAAACGTTCACCATTGCTGCTGGACTCCGATCCAAGATCGAAGATCATCTGTTCCAAGGACAGTTACCCAAACGTTTAATCATTGGCATCGTCAGTAACGCAGCCCTCAACGGAGCCCACGATCAAACTCCTTTCCAGTTTAAGCACTACATAGCGTCCAAGATCGAAGTCAGTCGCGATGGCAAGACCTTGCGCACCAGACCCTTCAAACCTAACTTTGCCCACAAAAATTACTTGAGATCGTACTTGTCCCTGTACGAAGCTACCGGACAGCTAGGAACCAACACCAGTCACAGCATTTCGTACGAAGATTATGTAGGAGGTTACACTTTGTGGGCCTTTGATTTCACTCCAGACCAAGGCAGCGATGAGGGACATTTCCACCCTATAAAATCCTGTCAACTGCGTGTGGAACTTCAGTTTGCAGAAGCTCTCACCGAGACGGTGAACGTCATCTTGTATGCCGAATTCGACAATACCATAGAAATCAACAGTTCTAGACTATTGGAAACAGTGGAAGACACTTATCCCACATTGAACGGTAGATAATCTTTGGAAATGGAATGGGAGGATAGCGTGAAAACAGAACCCAAAGACCAAGACAAAGAGGACGAGGTAGTAGTCAATTCCAGATGGCCAGAACAAGAACAACACTTAATGTCGTGTTTTGCCAAACACCTGGCGAATAAAATTACGGAACTGAGTAAGAAAGATTGTTATGGATGTCAAAAGATCATCCCAGTCAAATTCAACACAATAAATGTATGATGATGAGTCAAGAAGAAAAATTGGACGAGTATCTGGACGACGCTTGGAGTCTCATCTCGGAAAGAGTAGTGTTGCATGAGTGGTATAAAGACTTGCGTGATCATTCCTGCCCACCATTGTCTACTCTAGAGATCTATCGCATCGAATCTCTCTTAGTCCAGAGTGCGGAGACGAAGCGAAGAAACGGTTACTTGACAGAGCGTTTCAAACAAGAAGTCAGAATTGAATTGATGACTTATCATTACCTGTGAAAAAAACAACAACAAAATAACAAAATGGATACCTGCGAACTTTATTACCTTTTGAACAACAGTTCGTACACTGCTTCTTGGAATCCTGTCGTGTGCGCTAAAGATGAACTACCTCATCGCAAACCTCAAGACCATCAAGCTTATGTCATCAACACGGACGAAGGTCATCTCCCAGGGACTCACTGGGTTGCCGTGTACTTCCCTCAAGAGGATTGTGTGGAGTATTTTGATTCGTATGGATTACCCCCTTTGGAAGACGACATATTGACTTTATGAGAAGAAATGCCCAGACGACACGATACAATAATGTGAAATTACAAGGCACAGATTCTATGGTGTGTGGACAATATTGTGTGTATTTTATTCATCAACGCAGTCTTGGATATCCTTTAGAACATTTAGTGACCTATTTTGATAGTAACTCTTCTAGAAACGATGAGAAAGTAGATCGATGGTTTTGTGACCATTATGGCTATCTTTTGTCTTTAGCTAGGAAATGTAGTTTCATCAATGGCCTCATGACTTCCATCAATGGAAATCTCACATGATTTCACATCGTTGTCAACCTTGTCAAAAATAATTTCTTTGATGTTAGTGTTAATTGTTAATTGTTAGTGGTTGATTGTTTGTTTGAATAAAAAATGTTGTGTTTGAAAAAAATGTGTCTGTTGTTTGTTTTCAATAAAAGACTGAATATATGCTCTTTGGCTTCTCTCTATCCCTCACCATGACATTCGCTATCATAACGTTCCAACTCAACAAAAACCAAGTAAGGATGTTTTCTATCGCGTCCGCGTTTGAACCATATAAAGTGGGTTGGTCCCCAGTCTGGCCATCCACTGTTGACTCGTTAACCTACGAAGATGCCTTCCAGACTAGTCAAGCTGAACGAAGCTTACGTCAATTTACATCGTGTCAGGCTAAACCTGATACAGAAGCCTGAAGAGATAGAGAATGTCAGGATGTTAGCAATAGCCCAAGACCTAGTAGAAGAGGTTTTCAGAGCGGAAATCAAAAAAGAACAAGAAGAATGGACAGAGAAGTATAGACTTCAGAAGCAGAGAGAACAACAACAACAACAGCAGCAGCAGCAACAGCAGCAGCAAGAACCAGACATAGGTTTTGTCGACTGCCGTGTGGACACCAAAAAGTTCTCCTTCTCTTTCCGGAGAAGCAGGCCGTATCGTATATGAAAGCCTGTCACCAGACGGGGACGCAATCTTAGACAGTAAAAAAAGATTGCCATCACTCCCCGTCAACAAAAATCAGCCCTTTTCAGGGCTACCCCAATACTCTCGAAAAGGCATACTAATTCAATTGCCAAAAAAAATTTATGTGTTTGTATGTTTAAAAAAAAATTGAAGTGTGTCTGTAAGCACTTCGTTTCTCTGTCTTGTCAGATAATGTATGTCTGTGTTTGTAAGTAGAAGAAGGCAACGTAAGTGTTTCCTTTAGGTCCGCTCGTTTGACGTGATGGTAAGTTTTGGTGTCAGGGAATGTTTTCCTTCACGTCCGTGCTCCAGGGATATAAAGCCAAGCTCGCGTCAGTCTAGCTACCCATCGTTGACTTGTTAACTTGGAAGAAGATGAGTAACAGAATAGCCAAATTGTTGGAGCTGCAACTGCACCTGGAGTATGCCAGGCGCCTCCTAGATGAGCTGGCTATGGAGGCCATTGCAGAAGCAGCCCAGTTGGAAGAAGAGGAGGAAAATAAGAAGAAAAAAGAGGAGAAGGAAAAGAAGCAAGGGATCCTGCTTCACTTCATATTATGACCTCTGTGTGAGGTCAAGCCTGAGGTGAGGACACCAACGTCTCCACAGCCACCACTTCCACAACAAAGACAGCCACAGCCTCTGTCACCAGTACCAAGAGCCGCTGTCCCCCAGAGAGAAACCTGGGAGGAGGAGGCATGGGAGGAATTGAAAAGACAGAGGCAAGAATGGGAGCCTCGGCGTCAGCATCATCATCCCAGGGTGTGGAATAGAAGAAGGAGGAAACAAGTGTTCACTATCCCTCAAACTGAGGAGTGGGATAGTGAAGCCAATCAACCTCCCTCTGCGCTCCCAACCACACCCATAAATTGGGAGCAGGACTGGAGCCGGCGATGCGTGTGTGGTGCCCGCCCTGGGAGATGTCATCATTAACCAGGTGCATTTGGAGTTCTAAAAAACAGCCCTTCTCAGGGCTAACCAGATCTCTAGAAAAGAGAAACTATTCAATTTGCCAGTTTGTGTGAATGTGAAGTAGTGTGACTATAAACACTCACTTCTTTACTGATGTGTGTGTGTGTGTGTGTGTGTGTGTGTGTGTGTGTGTTTGCGTTCACATTTGTTTGTGAGGATAGTATAGTGTGTATGTTTTATGCATTCTCGTTCGTTTGTGTGGATATTATATATGTGTGATTTATGCATTCTTGTTCGTTTGTGTGGATAGTAGGCATGGTGTGTTTTATGCATTCACGTACGTTGGTGTGGATAGTATATATGGTGTGTTTAATGCTTTCTCATTCGTTTGTGAGGATAGTAAATATGGTGTGTTTTATGCATTCTCGTACGTTGGTGTGGATAGTAAATATGGTGTGTTTTATGCTTTCGCGTTTGTTTGTGAGGATAGTAAATATGTTGTGTTTTATGCATTCTCGTACGTTGGTGTGGATAGTAAATATGGTGTGTTTTATGCATTCTCATTCGTTTGTGAGGATAGTAAATATGGTGTGTTTTATGCATTCTCATTCGTTTGTGAGGATAGTAAATATGGTGTGTTTTATGCATTCTCATTCGCTGGTGTGGATAGTATATAATATGTGAAGTGAGTGTAAGGGATGTTTTCGTTCACGTCAGTGCTTGACGTATATAACGCTGAACGCTCGTCAGTCTGGCTACCCGCATTGACTAGTCAACACCTTCAAGAAAAAATGAATTTGTTTAATGAATTAAGACACAGCTATTTTTGGATGATGGATGCAGCCTACGTGGTGGAAAGGCTTGAAAAAGAATGGAGCTATCCATACAGCCAAGACTTTGTTACCGGTCAAGACAATAGCCTGAAAGTAGCCAGGGATCAGATGGCAGGAATGATAGAAGAGGAGGTGGAAAAATTAAGAGGATTAATCAAGCCTAAGTATGTAAGAGTGGGGACATTGAAGGAAGCCCTTGATCTTGTCATCCAAGTGAGGAGCTTCTTGCAAGATACATTTAATTGGTCAGAGTGGTCTTTTGTCAAATGGGGTTTACAACAATTAAAAAAAGCAGAAGACAAGATGAAAAAATTAATGAAAGAAGAGGTAAAGAAAATCAAAGACACCTGGACAAAAGAGAGAAAGGAGAAGGAAAACCAAAAAAAAAAGAGGACTTTGAAAGACTGAACAAAACTGGATGATAATACAGAAAAAATTTAGAGACATGGGACATCCAGACTGGATTCCAGACGAAGAAAAGAAAAAGACGAAGAAAGGAATAATTGGAAAATTAAGAAGCTGGTGGAAGAACTGGAGACAATAGAAGCAAAAACCAAAGGCCCTTTTCAGGGCCACTTCCTATGCCTCGAAAAGATATTTATTCTCACTTTGCCTAAAAAAAAATTTTATTCGATTGTATAATTTATGTTTAACTCCCAAAAACATTATTCTCTTACCTAAAAATTTTTTTAGTCAGTTGTATAATTTGGGTATAATATAATATCCACAGACACGAACGCGAATAATTCAAACTTTATATAGAAATGAAACAGGTGGCATGACGTCACGGTACTTGCTACATTGTTGCAAGTGTCCAGTACGGTGACGTCACCCTACCTGTTCCATTCCTATTGTCGCTATACAAAATTCCCATTGTCCCTATACAGGCCCAGGGTGTGCCATTTGTCCCTATAAATCTTGTCCCTATACAGGCCGGGGTGGGGTGGGGGTCTGTAATGTATTTTCCCATTGTCCCTATACTACCCCACTACACTACTCATATTTGATCACGTACAGTGCCTAACTTGATAACAGGATACATAATACATTTAAATTCCACATAAACACATCCCAGTTTTATCACATACTTTTCATGAATCTTCCAAAACACAAGTTAAATACAATTGCATAATAATCTTAATTGATGCTATCATTGCTAGGACTTCAACCTATCACCGGAAGCAAGTCTAGAGATGTGAGATTCTTGCCATCGCTGTTCTAAAAATTCCTACTGAAATCCAAGGACCGAATAATCTGAATATATACAATGATATAATAATTTCAACACAAATTACATATGAAATGGAAAACCATATTCGTTGCAGATAATGTTGTGTTAATTATTAGAAACATCAAAGCAGCATTAATTTACATAATTTGTTACCTAGACCACTCTTCTGTACATTTCCAGCTTCCATGCCATATACTTTACAGAGCAAAATCCGATCACATTTCATGAAGCTAGTAAATACTACAGCCTTCAGGTCATAAATCTCTGATTTCAGTTTTAAGTGAGAATATAATTTATTTTCTGACTGATCTTCCAAGATATATTTAATATCCAAAGCTAATACTATGTTTGTGTTTTGAACTCGTGAGTAACTCTCTTACACAAACTTTCAGATTTCAGTTTTCCAAGAATGGATGTTTATCAAGAAATTTACTGAAGTATACGCAAGCATATGCACATACAAGAAATTAAGCCAAGTATCCAAGCAAGACAACTCATTACAATTGCTCCACAATTTAGGCAAATATACACCTAAGCATAACTATAGGATAAACCCTTTACGCTATACGCAGCATAATCGCATAAAGGATATTGTGGGAAATTAATTTTCTTGAATCTTTATATATAAAGACCCACATTTGTCTGTGTGCCCCAGTTGCTAAACAAGAGGTCGTGAGTTCAAAACTCATGGCAGCATCCCAAGCTTGTTTTATAATTTTTTGGGTGGTATTTTTAAGTTTAAACCTTCTTTTAAACTTGCTCATCCCAGGTGGGTTTTTTAAAAATACTTTTTGTAAAATTTTTATCTTGAAAGTGTATCACTCCTTTCTAGGATGGGCAATAGTTTATTCAAATATAATTTACAGTCTAAGGCTACCCACCACCCACCCACCCTAAAATTGCACCTATTCATCTTTATATCATCAATTAACAACAGAGCTATTTTCACATTTGCTAGTTATATATTCGAAAGCAAGTTAACCCTTTGACTATTACATACAGCTGTACTACAATATTTTAACAATAAAGTTTGGTTAAGATACATTCTCAAGCAAGTAAAGGAATTATAGAGGTACTTAGAATCTACATGGTGGTACTGCAGCTATCTTCTCAGTGTGGGAAATTTGTGTGAAAAAAGCCTTCATTTGCATGAATTAACATGCACATTCATTAACTGTTCTAAACTGCTGCAGTATATCTACCACCTTTGTGTACATACATGCATAGTAGATACAGCTCTCCCTTGTTATAACACAAATTATTGTAAAATGATTCCAGATATAATGCGGTAGCCCGTGACCCAAATTATACCAAGGCATAATAATATGGTTGAAAGTTAACAAAGTGAAATTTATTTACCGGTACATATCCTTAAGTTCCTCTGTGTGTGTGTGTATGTGTGTGTGTGCGTGTGTGTGATTTGGATTTTTGACGTAGCTTTAACAATTTTTCAGTCATATCGCTGCGATGTCTGCAGTGTGGCAGTTTATAGTGATGTCTAGCACTGGGGCATCATGCCGCAGACATGTAGCATGATATCCCACCCAGTCACATTATCCTGACACCAGGCCGACCAGTCCTAACACTAACCTCTTAATGCTGAGCGCCAAGCGAGGCAGCTGTTAGTACCATTTTTAAAAGTCTTTGGTATGACTCGGCCGGGGATTGAACCCACGACCTCCCGCATCTGAGGAGGACGCTCTAACCACTAGGCCACCGGAGCAGTCCTTAAGTTCCTGTAACGATATACATACAGATTTACAATTATCCTAATTTTTATGATCACAGTGCAGTGTCTGACTACTGACACATCTGAAATTATATCACAGTTTTCTTTAAGCATGAAGCGTCTTGTCTAACCAAATAAATAAAATAAAATATGGGATGACAAAAAATTTACTGTAGGGCTCAAAACAAGACCAATGCACAAATCCATCAAACAGTATAATAAAACCACAATATTTTAATACCTCACTACGTAGTGTTTACTCTAACAACAATCACCATTGTACTCTCTGACAAATTTTAAAGAAATTAATGTATGGCAAATATTCATTTTTGTACTTATCAACTCTTTATCTTTTCTTCATTTCCAAAGTGTCTCTAATAATTTTTGTCAAGTGAAGAAATTAAACTTAAAGTTATGTTTTGTATGCAATTTTTTTAAATCCAATTTAGGAGAATGACTGAAATTTCATTTTATTGTAGATATTTTGTTTTGAGAAATAATACTTTTGATATATAATTAACAATAAATTATTATCAAAATACTCTACGAGGTACTTAAAAAAAATTAATGTAATTTCTTACCAATTAAATACATGACTTTTCAACATGGGAAATAAGACTATTTAATTACAGGTTACAATAAATCTGAAAAATTACCAGGACAACTTTAAATTTAGCTTTAAAGTCCATTTACTTTCCTGCAAATGTATATCCACCAATCCCACCCCCAACCCCCGATTATTTGGTTGGAGTGATGAATCTTCTTTTTCAGTATTATCTAAAAACATTAAAATGTATCCAGGAAAATCTGCAAATAACAGAACCCAGAGTTTATGTCTGTTTCGTGATCGACAATAATTTCATTTGCGAAATAGAAGTATTGATTGATACTGTTAGTAAAAATATCATCGGTCCTTTCGCAGACGGCAAGTCCATTTCAAAAAAGGACCGGGCCTTTCGCAAAAAGGGAACCAACTCGGTAAATCTGAATCAAAATATATAATTGAGTTATCTCCTTTTACCTAAATTCCTTTCCGAATGAGGTAAAAGCTCGCTATAACATCACGTCACCAAAATTTAAATTGTTAATACAATTCTACCTTTATCTCGAGAGAAAAGTTTACAAAAAAGAAATGTTTTAACTTTTAATTATTTTTGCAAAGTAATAACAATTGACGTCATAACAGCAATGACGTCAAGAAATGCGAAATCCGAATTTTCCATTAAAAAAGAAAACATTATAGCTGTATTTATCTGACGAGAATAGATAAACAAAACTTTTTTTAAAAGAGATTACGATGAACAATTTGAACTCTAGAATCAAGTAGAGAGCACACATGTCAATGCGGGTTTTTATTGGCATCGCGTGCTTTCTGTGTGATGAATCTGGCTTTCTTCAGGTTACTACGACACGACAAGGGTTCTGGTCTTTGTTTACGGAATAAATATATTGAGAATTATGTGTCCTTTTTTCTGCAAACATTACGTGACTTTCATTTAATATTTTAACAAATTTTGTACGGAAACCTTGGAATTTTATATCACGTGACCATTGGACCTCTTAATGTCATGGACATTTAGGCTGCGAGGTATGGATTGGCAATAGCAAGTACCGATTCAGATGTGTGTGCTATAGTTTTGTTTTGTCTCGTCTGTAAACGAATTAAAGACATAGTAAATGTTACATCTACAATTTCTAAGACAACAAATCATCTTTCCATAGATTTCAATCAGATAGGACTCAATGTAAGGTCGTTTAAGTTTGCTAGACCCGGTAGTAAGCAGCTACCCTATTCCGCAACAGTGAGGTGGAGATGGATTCCAACATTTTGATAAGCAATGGGTTCTGACCCCACACCCCAACATAAATGTCAAAATATCTAAAATGGGGCGGGAAAGGTTACACGAAAGCTCAGACTGCCCTACAATATATTAATACAAATATTTGTCCTATGAATGAATGAAATATTCATAGCATTCATCGTTGACACGTGATAAAAACAGATAACATGTAAATCTGAAATACTTAACTTATTTCAGATATTCAGAGACTTGCAGCATGCATTAAATGATCTGTCAATCATGTGGAAGTTTGAATATCCATGATATGGCTACTGTATTCTTATGTAATAACACTTAATATAACTGCCAAATCCATGATATTACACGACTATTGTATGCGTATCCAATAACAGTTAATATCACCACTGCTAAATCCATTATATAATATTATTATGGCTATTGTGTGCTTATGTCATAACACTTAATATCACTTACCACTGCCGAATCCATGATATGGCTATTATATGATTATGTAATAACACTTAATATAAAATCCATGATATTGCTATTGTATGCTTATGTAATAACACTTAATATCACCGCTTCCAAATCCATGATATAATAAGGCTATTACATGCGTATGTAACAACACTTAATGTCGCTTACCATTGCTTTAAGTTATCATCAAACATTATTCAGTAGAATATTAGAGACTTATTATTTTTGTCCTTGACGAACTAATCTAGATCAAAATACATAAGAAATCCTGATCAAAGTTGTATTATTATCATAGTGAAAATAGTCTTGAACGCATTGTTAACTGCAATTAACATTCTCAATGCAACTGTGCACGTGTACAATGTGCTGTTGAGCTGAAATCCCATGTTTTGATGACTGCGATCAAATATGCCATGGCATTTGAAAATATTGCATCCATAACATAATGCATCATTATGACTAATAAAATCATATATTGTTATGTCATTATGGTCTTAAACTAAGTAATAGAAAAGAGCGAAAACCAACAAGTTTATAAAATTCAACAAGTGATTTATTTCCCTAGAACACAAAGTGAAATTCAAAAAGAACTTACAGTATTTTAAATCCCAAAGTGCCCTGAAAATTCTATCCCAAGTCAAAATGTATGAGGTTCCAACTGAATTCCAGTGGTATTCCAATTAAATTCCAATATTGAATGTGTCGATGTACTTGTAGTCTCTAATGTGCTAATGCGCCAGTGGCTTGGATTGTGATGATGTGCTAACAGTCTTTTGCTGTATAATATAATCTGAAAATGTCCCTGTCTGAATTTACTATAATTCCATAATAATTTTACAGTCCAAGAATATTACTGATGAGCACTTTTTATTTCCAGTGAATAATAATTTGAATAAAAGATCCACCCAAATATAAAACTGAACACAACAAAATACGACTGATTCTGCTTCAAGGTTAAGGCAGAAATGAGTAATTTTTAGATAAACAAGATTCTATACCCCTCTACTTGACCTAGGTTGTAATTGCCATTTTCTGATGAGACTCTGTCACTTAATACAATTTTACATTTTAGAAGATTCTAAGACCAGAATCAAGACTGTATCTTTTAACTTAAATTCAGGTAAACTTGTTTACATTAATAATGATCTGAATATCTAATCCACACTCGTAGAGAAATATTAGTTATGTATTAATGTCCCTGGTCAGGTACACAGTCAACTTGATTTTGGGCAAGATCAAGTACAAAATACAGATCTACGCAACGTACATTCACAAAAAAAAATACCAAATAATACAAACTGAATATACAACACATGTATGGATACGTAAACATATTGCTGATTCTATACGCAAACGGATGCAATAGTAATAAATGTATGTGTATTAATTCAGTATGCACACATTTGTCGGAGGTTCTGACAGTCATAAAAGAAGACAAAAATAACATCTTAACCTCATGATCCAAAATGTATCAATCAGAGCAATGCATAAAGAAATAAGTTTAAAAAATCTTGAACTTAAAGTTTATGAAAGGCACCTCCCTCTCTATCGATGGGAGACATTTTACGCTCAGGACTCCTGGAATCGTTAGCAGGTGACCTTGAGCTTGACCTTTAATATGGGGATCAAGACCTTGACGTGTCATCAGGCGCTGTTGATCTTCTACCATCATGCGACCTTGAGCCACTCCTCTTGCCATCTGGAGACCTAGAATCCTAATTTTGTCAAATGCAGCTTCCTCCGCTATTAAATTTGTTGGGGTTTGGCGTGTTGTTTATTAGTCCCATATTCTTCAAGAAACAAGCGTCGGACAGTAGTCTATGAAAGTTTGGACGCAGCAAGTACTGAGTAAAATCCATGTAAAGCTGGTCGTTCTATGGTCAAATGAAAAGCAGTAACAGCAGTCCTGATGGTACCAAAAAAAAACCCCGTATGTTATGCATATGGTTATCATCGTTGTTCTCTTCAACCGGATACAAATCGGATTTGCCCTTTTTATCCACGTCTGTTTAAGATAAACTTGGAATACTCCACCATGTAGAGAATTGTCCTGCTGGCTGGGTCGTTGCCTATTTTTAGTCGTTCTAGAAAATAAAAAAATATATTATCAAAAATGTTGTTTCTTCTTTTATTTATATTTTTATTTTGTTAGTCCGTCAAAGCACTTGTCAATTTGGGAAATATCAATACGATTACCTTCAAGGCTATTTTTACAGTAGATGTTCCGAATGGGTAGAAATATGACCATACAGTTGAGTTATTTATATCCCTTTCCTAATCAGACACAGAAACTAAACATTATGACATCAGATTCTTGCATTATATTGATACAAGGTAGATTAGTTTTTTTTTTCCAGATTGACTCACATTAATTTCACGCCCTTGGTGTAAAATTTGCGTTAATGCGACTTCTATCATGAAGAAATAAGTATTTCCCTAAACACACACACACACACACACACACACACACACACCATTAAATCAATTCATGCTAAATATCATACTCTGTGTCAGTTACTGACAGTAATGGATCTACCATTTAGTTTGGGATGGGGCGGTGGTGGACCTGGGACGTGTTTGACAAAAATTTCCCGCCCACAATTATCCGGAAAAGATATTTTTGCTATAAGTGTGGAAATAAGAACTTGATTAGATCCAGTGTATCAATTGATAAATAATGTCTTTTGGTAAAAGTAAAAAAAATTCCTGTTTCAAACGAAAATTCCACCCCACCCCACCCCGAAAATTAAACTAGGAGACGGACACATGGGGTGCAAACAGTTTGAAAGGTTAGCGTGTGTTACACCACTTCTGGAAATTAAGACACTATTATTACCAATTTGTAAAAATCAAAACTTTTGATCAATTACCGTAATACAGTTTTCATGATAATCACTTACAATAAACTGAAAAAATCTACGGCTTTTTAGTAGAGGTAAGGAAATATTTCACGAGTGATGTGGAATCAATACAAAATGTTTCCATTTCACGAGTGAAATATTTCCTTACATATATATTCTTTTCATTATATATCTTTTAAGGCAAACACCTTCTATTTACATGAATTTGTTTCTCCATTCCGCGTCAATGCGATTAACGGATGCTACAACTATAAAAAGAAGTTCCGAAATGTTACAATAAGTTTACGACACAGACTTTATACAAATTTAGATTGTAGATATAATGCTTCAGATCGAGTATTTTGTGAAATTAATTCATGTTTTCATACGAAAACGAGAAGATATTTTTTCTTAACTCATTTTTGACACGGATTGATACAGTGTACATTGCTGTGGTGCCAGTCTGCCTAACAGAACGGTTAACAGATATCAGAGTGTAACATCATCAAACAACAGATTTTCATTCTTGCGATTTTACTTGTAAGGATTTTGGTTTCTGTTGTTGTTGTTTTTTTTTAAAAATGTGGATTTTTGTTTGTTTGGCAGTTTTACAGTCACGATTATGATTGTGATAACAGTTCTACTACTTAAACGATTTTATTACTTTAAATAATCAATAGTTTTTCTTAAAAATGTGTACCGTTTGTCGTTGAGTGTAACAGGTATACGATACCGTATCAGTGTCAGAGTATCGAATAGAAAGCTCAGTGTCACTGCGATTTGCATGATTCATGTGGAAAACTAATTATTTGAAAAACTTTAGTACCTGAAACCTGCTTTATCATTTTCACTGATTACATAAATATATACTAGAGAGGCAGCAGACTTGACACATTTCAAGATCTATTCAACCTGAGAGAGAGAGAGAGAGAGAGAGAGAGAGAGAGAGAGAGAGAGAGAGAGAGAGAACTGAAATAGGTCTACCTATGATAAAATGGGGTGAATAACATACATAAAGGCATATATACTTTCTAAATGTCAAAGGAAGTAGTTCCAAAAGTCATATCGACACTGAGGCGACTAAAGTGGTATCGCCACTGTGGTGATTAAAGTTTTCTCCCTCTGATATATTTCAATAGCTCATAAATATATTCACTAGTGGAAAAGTACGAATTTAAAAAATTATTTCAA
Organism: Megalonaias nervosa; assembly: GCA_016617855.1. Taxonomy (NCBI): domain Eukaryota; kingdom Metazoa; phylum Mollusca; class Bivalvia; order Unionida; family Unionidae; genus Megalonaias; species Megalonaias nervosa. Next base: position 29,519 of record JAECUM010034535.1, read on the forward strand.
GTTCTTTTTATCAGTTGAAAATGGTTTTTCTCGGGGGGGGGTCTTCTAAAACCAATGGAAAACAAGTGAAATAGTGGGACATATCCGTCACTTTGATAGTGCTGTTATCATTATGAACAGATTTGTAAAAGTTTTGGTTAAAACTTTATGTACTTATTTTACCTGTTGATAAATTCTTCATACTTTATGCTTTGCATGTCATAATATCAAATAAAAAGTATTTCAATTTACTTGACAATCACCAAGGCTTGACTTTGCGGTCAATATCGTATGGTTTACAGTAGTTCGCAGCTCTGTCATCGTTATTGTCCTTGGGATTTTTCTGTTCTCAATAAATTATTGGTAGTGAAAAGGCAAATGATTTTGCTACGTTTAATGCGTTGTCTTGACGACTCTGGACCTTTTCTTAAACCAAATCCTTTAGTTAGATCTTGGCAAAGGTTAGAATGTAACATACCTAGCAAGACCCACATGAGATGAGTAGGTTTCGGATGCAAAAGTATAACCCATTATTTAGAATAAACCAATTTTGGTTTTATGACAGTCTAGAAATGTATAGCTCACCTGGCTGTAAGGCTAAATGAGATTAAAGTACGATCCTTCATCCGTCATACATCGTATGTCATCTGTACAGTGTCGACAACTGATATTTTCAACCTTTCAGGAATCATCAAGCCGATTTCAATAAAACTTGGCAAAGAGCATTCAGACTCAAAGGCCCTTTAAATTTATACTAATGACTCTATGTCAGTTACTTCGATGTTTTAGGTTATTGTACGTTTGGTGATAATAACTTGCAACCATAAAGCCAGTCATTATAATAAAATTCACTGAATGCTACCACGTAATAGACCACCAGAAAATTCAAGGCTCATGCCACAGTCATCTTACCCCTTAATTTAGAGGGTTATTGTGGGGTACTGAACATCACTTCATTGTATGAAGGTAACCATGACAACATTGGTACTTCAATTACATTTTAGTTATGAGCATTGCTTGATTCACTGATTGAAAATAGTCAATGTAAAGCCCAGGACATTCTACATTCTGCAAACAGTCTGATGTTGTGAAAGTAAGATTTTGGACATGTCAGTTGGACAGATGTTTCGCAGATTTTTAGGGTTTATTGTTGAAATAAAAGAAATAGTGCGAGATCATGCACTCCCAGATACTGTAAATAAGGTTTAAATTCATGTTAACAAGTCCAGATATGCACAACTACTGCTCCTTGTGAACATGGATACACCTATACAATTTTGCAAGTAATGCAATTTACATATAATGAAATATGACCGGACATTTTATTATACAGCATGTCACGAAGATGTAAAAGCAACAGAAAAATAGTATGTCCATTTGGTTCCTTGGGCCACATAAAAATATCTGCTTATTTATACTCCCACTTCTGTTATACATTAGCAAGTTTTTTAATGGCATTACGATTCCGATAATAATTTGAATAAAACAACGCACATGTATCGTCAATATTGAAGAATTTTTCAAAATGAATCATAGGTAATGTGCAAATAATTGAGCGTTAGCAACAGGGTTCTTCTGTGTTCAGGTATACACCAAAAGCAATTATTTCTCAAATAAGATGAGACATTAAACATGTTGCAGTTATATGGACGAGTAAATTAGAACATAATTGTGACGCGTTTTTTCTTTCTTTTATTTTTTAACTGCCGAGTATTGAAAGTATCTGTGATATTTTTGAGAAACTTCTAAACTTGATTAACAAAAAAAATATTTATATACATGTTCGAGTTAACATGTTCACAAGATACCTCTCAGTGAATTACACAATTCTTTGTCATGACGGTGGAGCTTGAACTTAATATCATACATAGGAAATCAGTGAACGTGTCTCAGAGGATGTCAAGATATAACCACATTCGATGTTTGCCTAAAGCTATAAATTTTAGTTTTCAAAGCAACGTTATCTAACCAGCATTGTTGAGGGTGTTCATCATATATTTACACAAACTGGATTTGATAAAAATCCATTCATACATGTTTGTGTTATCATGCTCATATTCCACTATTGTTACAAATCTGAGTCAAGACCTTTGACCTTAAAATCAATCTCAGAGCTATGACAATCAACTTGTTCACGTGCATGCAGCTAAAATTACTATGTCTGGTAACATTTTACTTGCATGTGTACAACTCAAAGTGTTTATAAGTTCAATGAAGTACACACATGCAAACAATGACATTCGACTTGACCCCTATGGTCAACTAGGTCTGGTTTTCAAAACGCCTTGAAAAACGTTAAGATAATTTGGTAGTTCATTCTAAACCATTTTCATTCAGAAACAATTAAATATTGCAGGAAGTATCAAAGTCAAAACCGCATGTTAGTGCCACCATTTATGCAAGAGGTGTAGCGATCAAGTGATTTTCGATATGGCCATTACGGTGACATGGTGGAGGTCAAATGAGCTACAGCAGTTTTAGTGAACGACCTCATGTTGGTAACACCAACCTATCAGTCAGCTTGGTACCAATATTGGATGGCCAAAAGACAACCTGTTCATGCAGGATGATCAACTAGACAATGGGATGAATGAGTTTTTCAAACCTCTAAGTTGTTTAAAAGAAGTATCGATAAAATACTTGTATAACAGAGGGACGACTGAACAACGTTCGTTAGCACGAGTTTATTGCCGTTTATTATCTGGTCCTAAGTATTAAGTTTGTTTGTCATAGAATATTGTTTTCAGCATTTTCAACAGGTAATAAAATAATTATTTTTTCAATCATATGCAAGATTTTTCTTGATATAGAATCTTTATTAGTTTGTTGACATGTGAAATAGTTCGATGCTATCAAACTTGGAAAAAGTATTGCAGCAACCGCTATTGAAGGGTTTAGCTGTGCCAAACATGTATTTAATTGTTTATAGTATAATTGTTTTTTCCCAAGGAAACATTGGGAATAACTGTGCTCTGAAAATATTAAACAGATGTTTTTTGCCTGTGGAAAATCTTGATTTTTTGTACAAGCCTGTTCCAACAAAATAGTTGGGATTTAAGAATACGCATTCTTTGAGTACGTTTTGTTTCCAGTCATTCATAAAGTGTTAACATATCTAGAAGCAAATTCTTCACCACTGCAGTTCCAGATATTTGTAAATACAATCATAACTGAATTCAAAATCGGTTTTCTAAATATATTTCTAAACATTCCAGTATTTGTAGATCTGGTCCAATTTGTTTCCGAAAAGAAGTCAGATGTGTCTCCGAGATGGCTGGGTACTTAAACGCTAATTCTGCCAGGAAAAGAAAACAATGTATTTTGTACGAATAGCTATCCACATCTGAGACTACCGGTTTTCCTGGTGAAATATTGAATGGGTCCGACTAGGCCCCAGTTTCATTATACATCTCAATACTGCGTCTTTAAACTGAGGTTTGTGAATATCTTTTTTTATTGCTTGGTTGGTAACAACGATATCTTTTTCACAGAACATTTGGCAGGGATCAGGAATGCAAATACAGCTATACAATCTTTAATTTTCCTCAGATAAGATGAAGTATGCTTTATATCTGTGAAAATCTTCGGCATTTTCATAAATTTAAGGAATTTTACAGCTCTGTTCGAGAATAATGTGGAGTCTATGTGTTAAATGTTAAACGCAAGATGTGACTTTGTATCCTTCCCGCTGTATCTACTGCTAAGAGACATCTTGATACTGACTGAAAAACCATGAGCAAGATAATATAAAATGTGAATGCGAAAAATGTTTAGAATTTACTAATTTACTAATTAATTGCCAAGCGATGTATACATTTAATTTTGGGATGAATTAGATGAGCTATCTTTTTTAAATTTAACTTTGGCCAATAATAGATGTAAGTAAAAGAAAAAGAAAGACAAAAAGACAGTTCAAAATATTACATACAAATAAAACTACTGATCAGATAACAAAAATTACCAGAGCTTAAAATTATGAATCACTCGAAGAATATGTTGGATATGGGAAGCGTTCCTGCTAACCATTGTTTTCGGCAGTCGTAGTCATCATAAGACAAACTCATTTATTCAGATTTGCTTTAGCTATTATTTTCTTTTGTTTAGTGAAGCAGCTGTTTCGGCATATATTTCTTTAATGTTTTGCAACCCATTTTCAATAGCTCCATATTAATAACCTTAAAGGAAAAGGAAAAGCAAATTCAATTAGAGATCGAAATACCTAAAACTATATTTCAATACACCCATCAAGTTGTTGCCAAGTAGGATCTCACTATAAATTCTAAATTTCATTTTAAGGTCTGCTGAATATTCCCTCTGAATTAGTTAAAGGAATACAGTCTCACTATATGGCACACCCACCCACCACCCATCCCCGTCGAAAGAGGCAGCTACAATGCTAGACCTTAATGCTCTATTGAAATACCTATGTTAATCAAAGACAGGGTAGATTTGCAGATGAAATGGAATGATATCATGGAACTTAGAAACAGTGACATAACACGAGTACCATAAACGCCACAGTATACACCCACCCACTTTTTGATAGACTCTAAGTACGGTATGGTTGGAGATTATTGACTAGTGGATATCAATAACTCAACCTTTGCTCAAGGTACGAGGGCTTGAACCAAACATAATGTGCAGAAGTCATTGTTTCAACATTTTGACCCCCAAAATCGATTTGCTTCTTCCTAACCCCATGTACAAGCCAGCCACAAACTTGGGTCCACTTACATAACGTATAACCACTGTTACGTGGAAACAATTCTTCGTTTGAGTCACAGCGAAACTGACTTTTGGACTCAAAATCAGTTGACTGTTTCCTTACTCCAAGTGCAAGCCATCTACAGACTGGTCCAGCTATAAACCTGCAATGCTTAAGAAGAGTGAGAATCAAGGTTTAAAACCATTTACTGTATTTGAATGCAACCAGCCAGGATGCTAGGAAAATGTATCTGGTTACCTGCTCGAGGTAAAAAGTCTACAAAATCCGAAAGCATAAATGCATTTTAATACGTGATGACAAGAATGAAACTTGATAGTGAAAATGATCCAAGGAGGTCAGATCTAGTCTTTTAAATCCAAGAAAAGATAGTGTACACATCTATTTACTGTTTCGCTGTGAATATTCTTATGGTTAAATGTTTTTCAAGAAATACTGTGTACCTGATAAGCAAGGACACATTTTTGTACATGTAACGAATATACAGGGACAACACGAGTCTGCTGCCAATCACTGCAGCTTTGACACTGGTCTGTGTAATTCACCAAAACCAGCGGCTCAGTTTGAAAATATATTGGCCATAGTACCACTAGCAACCATTGAAATCTGGTTGGCACTCTACTTACCGTTAGATGTGTTGCTGTTATGTATTTCATATCTATTTCTGATGGATAACAATGATACAGAAGCTTCAAAATGGGCTGGCAAATCTGTTCCGGACGGGTCCGATTTTATTTTGTTTATCTAACACATCGCTCTGGCTGGACGATGGAGCTCTACGGCAAGATTTAAGTATGGTTAGGGACTGGTCTGATCACCCAATTGCCTCTCCTGTGATGGTCTATTTACTCTTGTTGGAGGGACGGCGCAAGTGAGATGTTTTTATTTTCAGACATTATGATGGAGGCGGTGAGTCCATGAGGGACTTGATGTTTTCCATTTGTGAAGAAACAGCTGTACGGACACATGAAGTTCATTTGCTCACGAGCTGTTCCGTGAAGAGTGCTCAGTTTTCATTGTAATAACGTGTTATCCAAAGAAAGGTATATTTGTACAGTCCAGTTATCCAGATCCATATGTGTTGAGCAGGTGCTTAACGAAGATGATGGCCTGAAATTACAAGTTAGGAATTTTAAGGATGGCTAGACCAACTTCCATGATTAACTTAATGTCATTGCACAAATGCTAATTATGAATTGCCTGCAGATAATTGAGGATTGTCTTTCTTTCAGTATTCTTTCTTTAGTTACAGAATGGCTTCCCTCACACTTAGATTTGTTTGCTGAATCTGTCCACGGCCTTTAGCAACAAAAAGGATTTGAAGAACTACCTCATGGCTAGTCCCCATAGTTGCATGAGGGTACTCTATCCATGGTGCGCAAAAAAATAAAACAATTATCGGAGGATGGCCCAGCTTTAAAAGCCATGTCCTGATTTATACCTGATTATGAAGAAGCTTTGTTTGATTTGGTGCTTTGCGGCACAACAACACATATAGTTTACTTAGTGCAGGGGCAGTTGGAGTAAATTGCTTTGCCCAAGAACACACCGCTCTAGCTTACCCAGGCTGTTCCAATAATAGGATTCCAACCTGCACCCTTTCGGTCGTGAGTTCGGCACACTAGGCACTGGGCCACCAAGCCCACCCCCCATAAAGAGGAAACAGAAGAGCCGGTGTCCAGAAAATGCCTAAGTGTGTCCTATTCACCACACGGCTGGAGATCCGATCCAGACAGAGTTTGAGGTACATTCCATTGACATGACTGGTGAAGGTATAACTACCACCCACTCAAGTACTCACAGAAAAGAAACTAGTGTCATGGTTATCTTCACACTCGAAGGACGAGCAAAAGAATAGAACCCTTGTGAGTCTTTAATTATAATTTATTAGCTTATGACTTCTATAAGACAAACTGGATATTTCTTAGCAGGTTTACATAAGGAGAATAGTGTTCAAGAATAAACTTCCACTTTTTGTATCAGATCCCTTCCTAATCAGATTTATTTTTAGTTGGATGAGATTATATTTGATTGTATTTGCTTCTGATTTATGTTATTCTGTTCTATCTTGTCGTCCTGATCGGCAATTTAGTTTCATTTATTAATGCATACTCCTTGTAATATGTCAAAATGGCACTTGGAATACAAGGGAAATTAAAATAATGGGCGCCATTTTGGAAGCTGATTCTTTCGGTACAAGAAGAATTTAATGTTAAAAATTCCAAACACCCACATGCACGCAACATACCATCTTGCTGACTAACACCAACACCTACTGATCTGCACCTACACGTGATTACGACCTCAGTCTATCCGGCCAGCAGCCATTACTCAGTACCCATTTAAACTGACACCCACCCACATCAACTGACTAACATTCACACCTACGTACTAACGTCCATTTCTACTGACCAACTCCCCAGCTACTGACCAACACAGTTTTACTGACCAATGTACACGAAAACTAATCAGCTCTCAAATCTACACTTCCATTTGCTGAAAACCACACACACCTACAAACAGATGTGTAATGGTTGGTTTTCAGTAAGGGAAAAATTAATGAGGACTAATACCTAATGTTAGGCACACAGTCATACACAATCACCACTGCGTTGGTCAGAGGTGTCGGTACTGGCCAGTAGCTGTGGGTGCTAGTTAATAAGAGTGTGTATTGATCAGGTGGTGTCGGTATTAGTAATATTAGTGTTGGCCAGAAGGTGACAGTGCTGGTGATTTGTCGTGGCTGATATTAAGAACGGCCGTTTGTAAGTTTAAACGGATGCTGGCCAGTAGAAATGTGTGTTCGAAAGTAAGTGTAGGTACCGGTTAGTCGGTATGGGTGCTGGTCAGTAAGACGATGTGTTGGTCAGTAGGTCTATGCGTTGGTGAGTAGGTGTGCGTGCTGGTAAGTAAGAATGTGTGTTGGTTATTTGATGTAAGTGCTGATCAGTAGGACATGTGTTGGTTAGTAAGTATGGGTGTTAGTTTAGTGGGTAGGTGTGCTGGTCACTCAGGATGCGTAATGGTCAATAATGTCCATAATAATTCTTCTTGACCCCGAAGAGTTACATAATGTCAATCTGATGGGAATTTTTAACTACTTGTTCGCGAAGAACCACTCTTCAAAATGGCGTCTTTAGTGTTAATTTCCCTTGTACCCAATGTACGTTCTGTACCCATATCGCCACCCATTGCTAATATATGTCCATGATTGTCCATTAGCAAGTATATACATATACATTTATATTTCTTACAAAAATTAGTGGTGACGCGTCTGATACGTCTGATACGCAAGTTAAACAATATATGTGGGCATACACATGTACACACATTACCTACGCATTTATTGTCCAACGGGTCTTTTGGAGAGACTATTACTCATTTATCTACTATCTAATCGACAGTTATCTACAATCCAACAAACCATTTGTAATGACAACACCCTTTTTATCTACTTTCCAGCATGCGGTTATCTTCTATCCAATACGGCTACTGGAGTGACCGACACCCAGCTATGTACAAAATTACAAATATTTATCACATATCCAATACGCCGTTTGGAGTTACCAACACCTGTTCATTTGCTGACCATACATAGTGTGATGTAAAAGAAAGGGTATAAAAAAGAATTTAAATCTCTTACAAGAAATCTAATCTCACCATATTCTTATGACTTTTCTATTATCCCCGCGTTATAAAAACAACATGAAAATCGCCATTCCCTTGTAAGGTCCCTATTGTCCCGTTTTAAACACATTTGCCAGCTGTTACCATCTTGATCAGCCCTACAACCCTTGCGATATTATCACACAAAGAGTGAAAGAAGACAAAAAACCCCTTACTTATATACTATCATACATGCAGTGAAAGAGGAGAAAAGATTAGCTCTTGCATGCATACATAAACATGGCCTTAAATAGATTGTCACGTTTGCTAAGCCCCAGCTATAAAGTCATGTATAAGCTATAATATTACTGCGGCGTTGTGTTTGATATCTAAAGATTTCCGCGGGCTAGTGTTAATCTCTCACGCAAGGTTACATGACCGGCCGGAGACCAGGAATCTTGAATCTGCAAAGGCGATAGATCGCATCATTTCACAAAGGCTTGTAGCGTAGTTATAACACCTACGTGTTAAGAGGTTAGTTTGAGATCTAAGGGGAGCCGCGGGGTGAACGAGGCGTGTTTTCATCCGTCCCCACGTTGAAAGACAGCGAGAGGGACATTGCCCGCTATGTTTGATTGGATCGGTTCACAGCAGTGTCCAATCAAAAATTAAGATAGAGGGCGTGATTACATTTCGACGCAAATGTTTACCTTCCAACTTGTTAGCGAAAATTTTGTTTCGCCTGGGAAGATTGCTGAGCAATAGGATTACTCCGAGAGAAACAACTCGTAATTTGGCGGTAAAACTTAGAGGTAGATTCTAAGGAAAGACAAAACTTCGAAAAGGTCAGTAAGTTATTTGCTCAATTTTTGCAGAATATTACTGCATCATAAATGTAATTATTTGTAGTATGTATACTTAGTTACTAGGATCGTTTAGTATGTAGAATTACCTTTGTAGTGTTTCATTTACATGCGTATTTGAGAAATGGGCTTCAGCCTACGTAGAGAATTATTAAATGTAGGCGGAATTATGTAGATTGTTAGCTTGTGGTCAGAATTAATTTTGTAATTCGCTTTTAGGTTACTTCGTAGTAAACTAGTGCATTTATTAATGCGTTATGTTAGAATTTACACATGCTTGAATTGTGAATTTCGAATGGTTGAAGTATGTAAGATTAGTTACTATGGACGTATGCGTATATCAGAGCATGGATATGTAAATATTTGTGTACTTTGTATGAGTTGTAAGGTAAAGAAATGCGTCTGATTTTTGTGATGTTGTTTAGTACAACGGGACTAGGAATATGTACTGATGCGACGGAATTTATTGATGTATGTATGAGAAGTAACTGATACCGTGCTTTTTATTATGACGTTTGTTTACCATGCAAGAACGTATGGGTATCTCGATGTGAGAGAATGCGTGACCGAAGAAATTTAATAGCCGTTATCTGATGATATGCTGTGTGTAGTGTGAGATGAGAGGGCTAAGGAAAAAAGACTGTACCGTTCTTGTGTTTTCACTGGAAGCTTTTCAGGGGACAGAACTTCCGATTCCGTTGAGTCCCCAGTCTCCAAGAGGCGGAGACGGAATTGAGACTAGCCGAACAGTCGAAGTCGACAGAAGTCTAGTCGGTGGAGAGAAAGTGGAGGAGGAGGAGAAGGAGTATAGAGAAGTCGAGAAGGAGGAGAAGGAATTTGGAGAAAGTCGGGGAGGAAGAGGAGAAGGAATTGGGAGAAATAGGAGCGAGAAGAATATCACAGATGAGTAGAATACAAGGACAGGTGGAAATCAATCTCACACTGCTAATCAAATGATGCAATAGGCTATTAAAGGGTCGAGCGGAAGAAGTGTAATTGGAAATTTGAATCATTTGACTATTGAATTGTTATTAAATTGTTATTCATTGAATTTCACCCTTTTTGTATATTTAATCATTTAACTGTCGGCATTGCTGACTGGGGGCTCGGGACTTTATATCTATCTTTCACTAAATTTAACTTTCAACAAAATCGAGCTTGGGTGGGACTTCTATAATAGTTTAATTAAAATATTGGGAGCACCCTACCCCAAACATAACAAACCCCCACATGGATATTGAACAGGATGGCATGAGAACAAAAACACACTTAACGGCATGCATTAGCTTACTTTTGCAACACAGGAAATGTGTTCAAGCATATCCGTTGTAAATCCTTTTTGGTGGCAAATGTGGTTTAGAATTTGTAATATTGTATTTCTTTTTTGCCGTCATAGATTAATTTTCTCTTTAAACGCATATCCGTTCTCTTGACATATACTGTGATAGAACACGTGTTCCATGAGGCAGATTTGGGAAGTTAGTTTGTTACAAATTTGCATTTTGTCTCCCTATATTCAGCACACGAGACGGGCCTAATCCAATGTCAGTTTATTTTGTTACAAAATTTTGAGTGAAATGTGCCCTATGAGCTAAGGGTTTATTGAAAGTTAGTGACATATTCTGTTTGTTTCTTTTTAACGGCGTGACTGATTGCATCATGCATGGAGTGTCTGTACTTTTTAAGAACTGAAGTTATTCTTCTGTCTGTGAAATTGCAGAACGTGTCTAGCCCTGTGGAAGAAAATGATAGAAACATTTTGTACAGCAGCGCACTATGAGACACATTTAGTTCTTCAGTTTGTTACAGTTTTACGTTTTTGCCACTCTACATTTTCCTGCACCGCCTGACCCTATCCAGTGTCAGTTTACTTCATTATTGTCTTTAATTGTACATTGATTCAAATTTTACATATAAACCGTTTGGCCACATTGTCAAACTAAGCCCGAATGTGGCGTGTAGCTAAGGATCTACATGTTCAGTTCAAGAGTGAAAGAGGAGAAAAGAGAAGGAACTCACACTCAAGACAAATATTCTTATACACTAACATGCATTGGGTGAAAAAAGAGAAAAGGGCATTGCTTACAGATACACACAAACATAGCCTTCTGTGGACATTAAAGATGACAGAGTGAAGCACAAGCACAGACTGAAAGGCAGTCATTGGCTTACGTTTACAATCACAGACGTGTGCTAAAACATATCAATTGTAATTCTATATGGAATCAATTGAGACTCTCAGTTTGAAATATTGCTTTTGCCTTCCTCGATTTAATTCTCTCACTAACGGCTTAGAAAATGCGTTGCAATGCCATGCTTTATGGATGGATTTGCTTCGTCAGTTTCTTGCAAATTTAGTTTTGCCACCTTAGATATTCCCGTGAGATGTTGAGACGAGAGTTAAAGTTCTCACTTTGTCAAATCAGGTCAGAATTTGGCGTTCACTGGAAGGTTTTGACATTATTTGCGTTTTTGTGCCTGTTTTGTTTTTGTTTTGGGGTGGTGGTGGTTTGGGAGGGGGACCACAAAACTGATCGCATAATACATGATGCATCTGTACTTGTCAAGAAAATTTTTTTCGCCTGTCTGCGAAAAAAAAAAACGCAGCATGAATCTGATGGAAAAATGATATGTAACCAGGGGCGCCCGCAGAATTTTTTTTTTTTGGGGGTAAACATGTGGTCAACTATTATGTTTTACGGATGTAGACCAAAACATGTTTAGAGGTGAAATCGGGGGGGGGGGGGGAGTGCAAAACTAATTGTATCGTAGATGGATTGTCTGTATTTGTTAATACAATGCATTTCTGTCTCTCTGTCTGTAAAAAGGCAGAGTAGTAACGAGTAACAATTTGGGTACAAAAATGGCGTTATATGCAAGGGAAATAAACATTACGGACGCCATTTTGCACTTGGGATACAATTGGAAATCTAATGTAAAAAGGTCAAAAAGATTAACATTATGGGACTGTTTGAGGTCGAGGGGTATTAATATGCATAGTACTGACCAATAATCATACTGACTGACCAGCGCATATACCTACTAAATCAAAACTCACACTCACCGAACCTTACTGATCAACGACTACTCAAACTAACAATACCCATTCTTACTTACGAACACGCACACCTACTCAACAACACACGGTCTTACTGACTAGCTCTCACGACTGCTGACCAGCAAAATATTTTACTGACCAGCGCTCACACCGACCAACCGGTACCCACACCTACTTTCCAACACAGTCTAATTGACCAGCACCAATTTGAACTTACAGACGCCCGTTCTTACTATTACACACAACAAATGACTAGCACTTTTACCTGCTGATGAACCCATTTTACTAACACCCACACCTACTAATCAATATAAGCTCTTACTAACTAGCACCAACACCTACTGACCAGCAATGACACCTACTGACCAACGCACATTTACGTCTGTAAACGTGTGTAACAGTTATAAGCGAATTAATGTTTTACTAGGTATTTTTAAAAACAAAAATTTATTGCAGTTTCGCAATTTCAACATTACTTTTATACTATGCCATTTCAGTGTTATTATGATTTAGCTCCCTGTCAGCGACACCGCCAGCATAATCTGACATATATAAGGCAGCATAATGTCGTTAGGACTCATCTTCCTCCGTCTTTGTTATAGGATGAGTGATTGATAGTGATGTGATTTTATGCCTCACATTATGTGTTAGTTCTTGTTATTTTCCCCTTACTTCACAACCAACCATCACACATCTGCATGGTGGTCAGCATAAAGAAGTGTTGGACATTAAGTGTAGGTGTTGGTCAGTTCCACTGTGTTAGTCAGTAGTTGTGGGAGTTAATCTGTAAAAATGGGCGTTGGTCTGTAGGTGTGAGTCCTGGTCATTAGGTGTGGGTGCTGGTCAGTAAGATGGTGTGTTGGTCAGTAAGACTGCGTTGGCTAATTGGCCTGGATATTGGTCAGTCAGGATGGATATTGGTAAATAATGTCCATATTAAATTCCACTTTACCCCAGACCATGTCCTAATTTTAATCATGGACGCATTAGCATTAATTTTCCGATGTAGCCCAATGGACATCTAATATTAATCCTATGGAATATTTTAACATTAAATACCCAAAGAATCAACTTTCAAAATGGCGCCGATTATGTTATTCAACGAATATTCATCAGTAAATTATACTAAATTGAAGATCACGAAACCAAGATAGAACAGAATAACCGAAATCATCAGCAAACTCAACTGAATATAATTTCATTCAATTAAAAATCAATGAGTGAACAACAAGTGGTGAAAGTTTATTCTTGCACACTATTCCCGTTGAGTGAAAGCCACTAGACAGAATATAAATTGTTATAGAGAAGTCATTAGGTAATAAAACAAAATGAAAGGCCCATTATGGTCCGATCAAATGCATTTTGTGCGTTTGTTTCGTCCTTCGAGTTTGAAGATAACCATAACATCACTAACTGGTTTCTTTTCTGAGGGCACATGAGTGGCTGGTCAGAATAATATTAGCTCTAAAGTGTCTGTTGGACAGGAGATACCGCTTGGTGTTACTTAATCAATAGAGGATGTGCTGCAGTTCCGAGATTTAGCTGCCTCGGCAATTCTCCTCAGTTCATAGCCTGTAACACCAGTTTGGGCAACATTATGCCAGGTCGAACGATCGTGTGCCAGATGTTCTCAAGACTCGGGTTCAATGTTGAAGTTTTTTAAGGATGGTTTGATGAAGTCTTTGAAGCATTTCTTGTGACCTACATGAGATCACTTTGCCTCCTTCAGATTGCTGTAGAAGATCATCTTTGGCAGTAGCTCGTCTGACATCCTGGTGACGTGGACTGCCCATCTCATTAGCAGAGTGTGATGCTTAGATTCCTTGCAAGTGTAAGAACCTCACTGTCTGGAGCCTTTTCTTATTATCTTATTTTCATCAGTTTCCTCGTGCTGCCATATGTGAAAGTGGTTCAGTTTTTTGGCATGTCATCTGCGCACTGTCCGTGTTTCGCATGCATACAGCAGGGTCAGCAACACACTGGCTTTGTACACCTTCGATTTTGTTTGCAGATGATGCCTCGGTGCTCCGACACATTTGTGCGTAGCATGCTGAAGTCACACTTGCTTTAACAGTTCTAGAGTTGATTTGGTTATTGATGTGAACTGCTCTGACAGTGTTCCACGGCTAGTGAATTTGTCCACTGCCTGGAGGGGTTGGCCTTTAACTGCAGAGGCGCCGGACTAGTTTTGAGATTGGGGCGGCGACAGATAGGGGTGGGTGCAGAAGGAGTTCCCCACTCCTGGTGATGGTGGGGAGTACGGGGGTTCTCCCCCGGGGATTTTGTTTTTAATTAACACAGGAAATGGAACATTTTAGTGCAGTCTGAGCCTATTCAAATGAAAACTTAATCGTTTCTTTTCTTTATTTCATTTAACACATAAAGCCAATAAAACAATGATTTAAAAGTTTAAATAAAACTCTACATTCACATTAGTACTTCACTTTTGATTGAAAACTACCCACAAATTGGATGGCTTGTTTCCTTAGATTTCACAAAGTCATTTGCGATAGTACGTATGTTCATGCTGTCCGTAGCCTGTCTGTGAACGTATATCGTCATTAATGCGTTAAGACGTCCCTGAGTTGTGCTGGTGAGTAGATGTTTTTGTTCTTCGTAATGCAGAAAAAGATCTTTCACTAGTGGCATTTGTAGCGGGCATTGCTAAGATCAACTTCAGTACAGTCAAGACTTCTGAGAACAGACTGGTTACATATCTTGTATCATTTCAACAATGTTCTGCACGGTGATGCCTATTCACATCCTCATCCTCACTTTTGACGAGTACTTTCAATGACTGTAATTGTGTTGCAAGATTGTTCTTATCAACGTCGTCCTTGTAGAAGGCAACGACATAGTCTATATTGTCACTGAACGTTGCATCGTCGGTAATACATTTCCGATGCATGTCTTGTATTTATTTTTCTCTAAATTGAACCTATTTTAATAGAAAAAGAGTCATAGATTTTGCCCGGATCGAACACGATGAGAGAGAGAGAGAGAGAGAGAGAGAGAGAGAGAGAGAGAGAGAGAGAGAGCAATAATCACTTGCAATTATCCAATAATTGGTCATGCATTAACACGTCCCGCATGCCCTGACCGTTTTCCAAAGTCCACCGTCATCACCAAGGTGACAAATAACGTCATATTTATGCATATTTCCTGTTTATTCATACTAGATAAATAGTGGAATTTAAGCAAAGATTTTGTTTGTCTTACTCTGATGCCCCTTTACTGTGATTATAGGCTCTACGCTTTTCTGTAGCAAGTTTAGTTAGAAAACTTAAAAATTGACATTTTTAAAAGTCTTTAGAAGTGAAATCTTAGCATGAAAATTTGATTTATTGTAATTATGTACTTAAAATTTATTAAAAATTGGTTTATAGTGCAACGAGAAATACAATAAATCAAAAAGGCGCCATAAAACACTAAACGTTTTACGGACAGTTATTTTATAATGGAAGTAGACTTACGTCTTCTTGTCAAAGTAACTGATGTCGAGAGAAAAAAATCGGTACAGAACGACGACATTTTAACATTAAAAACTGAAAATTTTATCAAACAGTCAAATAGTTTTCAAGTTTTAATTGATGTGCCTAACTGAAAAAAAAAATCCTGCATCTTTGACTGCATCGAATGAAGCTATTCTTATAATAACAAATCATGCATGCACGTATGTGTCGAAAGTGGTCACAAGAACAAACATACTTTTAGCATGTTAATCCCATACTTTGTTTATGTTAGTCCAAGTCCCGTGTGTGTGCATGTGTGTGTGTGTGTGTGTGTGTGTGTGTGTGTGTGTGTGTGTGTGATTTGGATCTTTAACGTAGCTTTAAACAAATTTCAGTCATATCGCTACGATGTGTGCTGTGTGGCAGTTTATGTTGATGTCTAGCACTGGAGCATCATGCCGCAGGCATGTAGCATGATGTCTCATCCAGTCACATTATCCTGACACCAGGCCGACCAGTCCTAACACTAACCTCTTAATTCTGAGCGCCAAGCGAGGCAGCTGTTAGTACCATTTTTATAAGTCTTTGGCATGTCTCGACCGGGGTTCGAATCCGCGACCTCCCGCATCTAAGGCGGACGCTTTAACCACTAGGCCACCGGAGAGGTCAAAGTCCCAAGTGACTACTGTACTACTCACTTGGGACTGGGACTTAAAAAAAAAAAAACAAGTAAAAGACTAATATACCACTTTAGATACATATATATGTTTTTTCGTGACGTAATTGGTCATTGTTTGTTGCCTCCCTTAAAAGAACCGCTTCTTTCGATGCGGTGAAAGACAAGTGTTTTTCAGCTAGGTACACCACAAATTTTAAATAAATTAAAGCCAAGAAGTTTACGTGTGTTGAATTATTTAAAGAGATACCCTTCAAAAATATCTTAAGAACATTAAATTCATTAGACAGCAGTATTCCAACATAAAATCCTAACCTGGAACATTTCATCTCAATCAAATCAAAGATCACCGAAAATTACCTGGATATAAAAGCTATACTATTGATTAACATTTTAAAAAAAGCAATTTCAGTATTACGTCAGCTTTTTCTACATGATATCGGTTTATATTTCCTCATTTAAGGTGTGAAATATGAAACCATGTCATATTTAAAGTATACCATCGCACTCTCAGCTGATTCCGATAGTCGAATGCTATCTGTTTCTATTCCCAACTTCGCTTTACTACGGTGAAATTGCGAAAGTATTCCAACAGGTAAATATGACCTTTAGCCGTAGATAACGTTGTGCCCACCTGTTACCTTGCTTCCTCGACAATTTACGTGTGTCGTCTGATTCTAACGGACCTATATCTCAGGTGTGATGTGTTTGATGTGAAGCGCTCTATCATAGTTAAATCGTGGATGCCACTTCGTTTATAGAATCTTCACCATGAAAAACTCGGACGATGCACATATATTGACAGATACAATTTATAAGGTAGTGTATTATTTACCTGTTCTCATTTTGATTTAAATCCGTGACAATGTAAATGTACACGTTGATTATAGGTTGTGTTGGACTAAACTTATATGTCTTACATGTCTCATACAGGTACAATAAGAGTTATTTAAATGCATTTTCTCTGCAGAAATAATGTTGAAATTTTTAAGCATTCAAAACAAATTCAAGTCCAATGTATCCAACTCAAGAGGAAGTCGTGTCAACTATGGCACAAATATTTCAAGATGCTACTACACCTGGTCGATAAATGGATACGAGTCGGCTTTTGTAGCGGCTATTACATATTTTCAACAATGTCGTATGGGCCTTATTATTAACTATTTCAGCTCTGTCGTTTTTCATTAGGCGGCTATTTTTCATATTTGTTGTAACAGATCCATTTGAAAATATTGCTACGTGTAAATTTAAAGTATATTCTGTTCAAGATATGAATGCATCATGTAGGGCATTAATTTAATATCTGACATATTCGAGTAAACGAAGAAATATATTCACACACACACACACACACACACACACACACACACACACACACACACACATTACTACTAGATTTTGGTTAGGTCTCCGCTTCTTTCAAAACTAAAATATACTTTTGAAACTCTTTTGTACCAACTTCGCTCCATCACCACAACAAGAAAGATACGTGCTTGCTCTAATCGTTAAGTTTCTTCTTTAATCAAGTTTCCCCATCCACTCCTCACCGCAAAGAAAAAAATCACAGCCTGTGCATTCGTATCAGATGAATGAACATTTCCCTGAGTGTGCAGATATGTCATATATTTCTTTTTTATATAAAATGTCATTATGGTTAGGTCAGAGGTTTAAACTTATAGAGTGGCCAAGTGGTCAAAATCGCTCCCCTTTACCGATCACTGCCATCTCACCCGTGTCCAGGTGTGTTCGAGTCCATGACTCGGCCAAGGTTGGTATGTGAGAAAGCTGCCAGTAGCTTCCCGTAGGTTGGTTGTTCTTCCTCCACCAGTTATACTGGTCGCCATATTTTGCCTATCTTGCACTCTAAGAAATGGCGTTAAACACCAAAGAACAATAATAAAAATTAGGAAAGGTTGGGTGCGTAGGTTGTGTCACTAGGTGGAAAGTTTTGTACTTAACCACGCCCTGGTATCAATGATATCAATACTGAAGTGCCTTGGTAGGTGTGCTGTCATGGTGTTTGCGTTTGTTTTGATGCTGTTGTTTTGGGTTTTTTTGTTTGTTTTTTTTTTTTTGTTTTTTTTCCTACCCTTAGTTGCATTAGATCCAGATCGAGTTTTAAGTCAATATCTAAAAGATTTCGCAGTATTAATCTCAGCACAAGATGCTAGTATTAGCATACTAACATAATGCGCCACAGTTTACTAGTGTTTTAAATCAGACAGAAATCACTTTAGTAAATACGAACGGCAATAATGACAAGCCAGCGGAACATGCTGAAGTTTTAGAAATTATGCAATTCGAATGGAGTCTTTAAATAGAAATAGAGAACTATATGTTAAAATTGGCCTTAGATCAGGGGGTGTGTGTGTGTGTGTGTGTGTGTGTGTGTGTGTGCGTGCGCGAGCGGATAATCTGATTCTTTTTTGCAAAGTCGTGGTTTTATAGGTGCTCTCAAACTAATCCACACTGTATGATACATATGTGTTGCGCCAAATTTACTCGTATCAAAAGCTTTGAAATTTATCTTGAACAGGGCCAGGGGGACAATAGACCCACCCACATCATTAGAACTTTTTTCCTGCGTTTTTTCTTTTATTCTTGTACTAAAGTGAACTAAATATAATTGATGGAAAATATGAAGAATGTGGGTTGAACACGTGACAAATAATAGAGTGCGCACTGCATCCTCATAGGTGAAAGTAAATGTGATTTCAGTGTTTTCAAATAATGTTTTCACGTTTTATGTTGTAGCTTCCGTGTTTCACATTACAAAGTTTATTATCTGTCTACCGTTTGTACTCCCTTATAAGACGAGTCCAACTGCAAACTGTACAGGCCCAGATCTGCCGTCGCATAATGTGCCGGCAGATCAGGGACTGTGCAGTCTGTTAGGAGTAGTCAGTAGAACAAACAACATATCACCTGATATGCACGCACATTAGATTATGGCAGATCAAGATCTTTGTTGTTTGCAGTTTAATTTGTCTTATAAACGAGTATATGCAGTACATAAAAAAGGGCTGTCTTTAGGGATCGAGATAACGTTCCGTACAGGTTAGTTCTTGATGAATAATGTTTAATAATATTGAAACTCTAAAGCCTGTCCACACTGTAAAGCACTTTACAAAATATTATGTCTCAGCCACAAAGTGTGCATTCGTGTAGGGCTAAATGTCTTAGGAATAAATGTTGAGTTCCATCTAACCTCTGCAACTATGAAATACACTTTGTTTTCTAGAGAATCCAGGAAACATAAGTTTCTGGGGGTTTTTTCTCCAATTTATAGTCTGTATAAATTTTCAGATCTGCCTAGATTCATATCTGTGCGCGGCCCGGGCATTGCACAGCGACCCAAGTGTATCAATCTCATTGTGAAATCGGAGCAAAGTTTAAAGGTGAAAAAAATGGAGGACCTCCAATTAATTAGACTGATTTACATTTCTGATCTATTACAAAGCACTAATTTTAGTCAATTTCTAACCAGTTAAATAGCTAGGGGGAAAAAAACGAGAAAAAAAAAATATTTGGGGCTACATACAAAATAGACAATAATGCAGATATATATATATATATATAGTGTACATTCCTTAGGCACGGCTAAAATACTCTTGTTGTGAAACATCCCCATAATGTTAAGCGCGAAGTAAATAAGTGATGTCACGTCAAACCAGTCAGCTGCCCTCGACTCAGACTTTGCCGATTTCGTTTTTGAGTGACTCAGTGTGATCTTCGCCAAAAGATGGTCTGGGGGTTTTTTTATTATAAAAAAATGAGTTTTCTTGGTAATGCCAGAACAAGACTTTCCCAAAAAATTTTATTTACTTTTGAGATGGGATGACGTAATACCCATTTGTGATGATGAGATAGCGACATGTTTCGAGCAAACACAACTAGTTTAATTGGCTGATTAGATATGTCTCTTGCATCGGAGTCTGTTTACAAAGTAATATCATTTTGGCTTTAATGACTGCAAAAAGTGTGCCACGATAAATTCGGTGATAGCAAAAGCGACAAATGTCTTTGCAGTTTCGCATCTATACATTTTTATCAAAGCGCCTTCCGTTATAATGAAGATTTTCTCCATATCTTCTTATGGCATAGATCGCTTGGAGAAACTGTAGACAGGAACGAGGCTCTGCCAAGTTTCGGGCTTCAAATTCTGATCCCGAGGATGGAATTTCCCTGTCACACACAAGCTATATATATATATTATGGATTCAATTTGTCATTACTCACAAGGAAACAGTGTCTGAAAAATATGACGCCATATCATTGGAATTTCCAGTTAGAGCATTTGATATTGCATCACAAATTTAGTTTACAATAAACTAGTTCATGTTCTTTCAGGCAGCGCTCGACAGATGTTACGTGCTTCTGATGCTTCTGATAGAGTAAAGGTTTTTTGGGCATTTGAAATATGCACAGGAGAGAGAATATTGGCATATCTCTGTCCAATTTTCATGAACTGTGGCTGAAATTTCTTTACATGCTGTGCAAATCGTGCGTGATCTAAGCACATTCTGATCAAAATGGCTGCTCCTATATGCGCTAAAACATAGCCTGAACTAGTACAAAGTACACTAACTTCAGCAGTTATTAAACTAGAGAAAAAGAATTTTATCACAGTAGGCAATACCAGCTTCTGAAATGCAATGAATGAATTACAAATTATTTAAAAAGTAGAAAACTGATTGGCTCTTTCTGTTGTTGTGCAATTTACCTTTGAAGTCCAGAAAACGAAAATGACCTAGTGGAGCCAGCAGTTTTTTGATTGTTGTACATTTGAAGGTTAAAATGCATAATACTGAACCCGAGTTACACCCGTCAATCATAGACCAGAATAGATGGAATTAACGTTATTTTTTAATAATACCTAAGATATACACTTTTTTTTCTTCATGTGAACAAACTAAAAGATGCATCATACATGTATCACATAAGTACTGAAATTAAAAAAAAAACAAAAAAAAACATTCGTCTCTCTTTAAGAACACTCTTTGTTTGGACAGAAAATAAAGGATGAGAAACAAAGCAAAAAGCTGATCTTTGGATAGCTATCTAGTGTATAATATTTGCTCTTCATGTGTTGAGTCTGGAAAATTCCGTGACCTATCAAAATATTTAAAACAAATTTAGCTGCAGTTGTCAATCATGAATTGTATGATAACACCGCTTTTGTCGTACGGCAGTTAATAAGGTGACCGATCTCAATAAGAACAAAAACTTGCCCCCCAGCGAGGAATCATTCAAATGGACTGTCACCTTATTATGTAACACCCTTTGACATGCATTGTATTTGTCATATTTGACGTCTATACTTTCACTAATCTTCCTTCGTGTAAATTTATTGCAACACTAATATGGTTTATAATGATGGATGTGACTACCATATTACATGTTAATTAGAAGGCATAAACCGGTTTTCCCCAGATATTTTATTGCGAAAAATAATTATTCTTACTAAAACCTGGTCGCTGATTCACTGCTACAATTTTATTTATTTATTTATTTATTTATTTATTTATTTATTTAATTACCCACTCGTTCCTCGAAACAGATTGACTTCTGGCCCCAATGCCACAAAATATCATAAAACCTTACTCAACATTTCGAGTAGTAAAGGATACTCCAGATTAGGAAATATTAGTCGAAATCAACAACTGCAGCCTTTTGTTTCGACAGACTTGGAAATATTAGTCGAAATCAACAAATGCAACATTTTTATTGGTCAACATGATTTTGAGAAAGATTTTAGTCAAGTAAAGTGTTTTGATCAAGGGGTCAGATTTCTTTTTCCTCTGTTGGTTATAATATCATTTTAACGCGTTTTTGGCCGAAGTAAAGGAAGCTAGATGTTTTTCCCAAGGGCACACTGAGCCAGCGCTCCCGGAGCTGGTCTACGATGGGTCGGAACTCTGAATTAAAAAAACAAAAAGAAATAAAATAGAAAATCACATTTATAATGCCCCAGTAATGTTGAATACACCGTGGTTGTATAAATCCAAGCAATACAATAATTGCTATCAAACTTTTCGCGATCTTACTTCTGACTCACATTATAACACATCAACTTTTATTTTTTTAATTCTATGATGAGCTCAGTTTTTGTGTCCAGACTCTGTCGTGACCACGAGTCCTGAAACCCCACCCCCCTCCCGGGAAAATGACCATTACTGGGTAAATTCTTAGACTGTCATAAAGTTATTTGGTACACGTTCCAAATGCCATAGTTTGATTATGCACAGGAATGTCTAACTGTTCATAGAAATCTAAAATGTTCTGACATTTAATAAAATTTTAGCAAGTAACAAGTCATTAGTCACCGGGGTACCTACTAATTATTAATGTCCTAAACAGCATGAGTCACTTTAAAATGACCATTGGCTACTCAGTCAGAATTAACTGTCAGTCTTGACCACGTAAATACGTGTTTGGTATGTTTTGGTAAAAGGTTAATAAGCGAATTCTGTACACGATCTACTTTACTTCGTGAAGCAGATTAATTGATGATACATTCATTAACTGCTGTATCTTACACTTAATGAGTATATAATAGGGTCAATGGACTCGATTTATATTTCCGATGTAATCTCTCTATCTCTTTAAGCCATTCACCTACCGGCTTATTGAAATTAGTGTGGAATAGAAACTAAGCAAAATGACGAACCAACAAGAGGTAATTAAAATATTTTAATATATTTACAGTTGATCTAAGTCATTATTCTGCTTTAGTAACAGTACCACCGACCATAATCTCTCTCTCTCTCTCTCTCTCTCTCTCTCTCTCTCTCTCTCTCTCTCTCTCTCTCTCTCTCTCTCGTCGGTTTGACTTTAAAACTCTGTCTCTCTCTGTCTGTCTGTCTGTCTCTCATCCTTTGGTCGGTTTGAATTAACTTTTACCATCATTCATAAGTCCAGAGATATTGTCGGAAAATCCTCTACGTTCGCCATTTCATAGATTTTAGCCCGTATCCTGCTACGATGGTCAAGAGAGAGAGAGAGAGAGAGAGAGAGAGAGAGAGAGAGAGAGAGAGAGGCCTTTGGACATTTTCATATTTAATTAATACTGATAATAATAATCGAATTTTAGAACATTATAATATGTTTGTCTAAGAAACAACAACAAATGAAAACATTAAATACATCACAGTATGTGTACCACGTAACCGAGGAATTTACTGTATAATATCGACATGGCTTGCAACTTTGTATCATTGATAAACACTGTAGATAAATCCTAAGGAAAGTGCACACGTATCGTTACGACCAACTCTATTCTTGTAGGTTACTTGGTGTAATTTCTATTTCAAGCTTTTAATCCAGCCCAAATTCCTTTTCTCTCTCACTCCACATTTCTGCGTAGTTTGTCCGTTATGCATGAGAGGGGAGAGGGGAACAGAAATCAGGAAGTATTGTGACGAAAATGTGTACCATATTAAATTCATTTAGAAAACGAGGATTATTAATACTTGTTATCGTTATTTTCATACGTCACTAATGATTAATGTGTGGAAATTCATCATTGATCTAAAATCAACTGCAGACGGTCACTAGAATGCTTATATATGCGTATTATTGAGCCATGGGCGGATCACAATTTGATATACCAATAGTATTGGTATATCAAATTGCTTTATACCAACACTTTAAATGCCATGTTATGTTTAATGTATATATATATATATATATATATATATAT